>BMAO01008136.1:0-107727 GCA_019973975.1 Trichonephila clavata
TGAGTTTATTGGCTGTAGATCTGGAAGAACTTGAACACTTTCTTCTGTACCCTTGTTTCCTTCAGAGCTGGTAGTTTCTCCTCTTGGAGCTAAGTGTCTTATAGAAACAGTTGTTTCCCTTCCATCGCCAAGTTTCACATGTGCATAGTCAGGGTTAGCTTCAATTAATTCTACTTCTTGGACAATTGGCTCATATTTGTTAGCACGCACCTGATTTTTCATTAGAACTGGACCAGGCTTTGTAAGCCAAGTAGGTATGGAACAGCCGTTATGGGATCTTCGAGGGTGAGAAAACATTCGTTCATGAGGAGTGGCATTTGTTGCTGTACACAATAAAGAGCGAATTGAATGCAGAGCTGTTTGGATAACACATTCCCATTGTTCAGTTTTCATATTATTGGATCTTAAAGCAAGTTGCATAGTTTTCCAGATTATTCCATTATAACGTTCAACCTGTCCATTTCCTGCTGGATTATAGGGAGTAGTACGACTTGTAGCAATTCCTTGAGATGTTAAAATGATTTTAATTCGTTAGACATGAAAGATGGTCCTCTGTCAGAATGAATAAATGATGGCATTCCAAAAATAGAAAAAAGGTTCTTCAAATGCAATATTACAGTTTTCGCAGAAATGTCACTACAAGGGATTGCAAACGGAAACCTAGAGAATTCATCAACTATTGTTAAAATATAGTGATTTCTTGAAACACTAGGTAAAGGTCCTTTAAAGTCAAGATTCAACCTTTCAAATGGGGAAGTAGCTTTCACAAGAGTTCCAAAATGTTTAACAAATCTTGGCTTTAGTTCGTTGCATATTAGACAGGAGTTGGTGACTTTCCTTATATCCTCTAAAGAAAAAGGGAGATTTTTGCAACGAACCCAATGATGCATACGTGTCACTCCAGGATGACAAAGAGAGTTGTGAAGATTGTTTAAGTCAACTCTGGGAGTTAGAGCTCCAGTTATACGGGATAATGTATCAGCAATCACGTTTTGCTTTCCAGGACGATAAATAATGTCAAATTTAAAACTAGCAAGTTCAAGTCTCCAACGGATTAACTTTTCATTTTTAATTTTACTACCATGTCGCTGATTGAATACAAATGCGACTGCTTGTTGATCAGTGAACACTTCAAAATGCTTTCCCATCAAGAAGTGTCTCCAATGACGAAGTGATTCCACAATGGCATATGCTTCTTTTTCTGGAGATGAATGTCTCAATTCAGATGTATTTAAGGTTCTTGAGAAAAAGGCAACAGGACGTCCAGCTTGACTCAAGGTAGCTCCAATTGCGAAATCGGATGAATCAGTTTCCACTCGAAATGGTATGTCATCTTCAATTGTTGCCAAGGCAGCATTTGCCACATCATCTTTCAGGGAATTAAAAGTCAATACAGCATCCCTAGAGAGAGGAAACTGTTTCTTTCCTAGAAGAGGACGTATTTTCTGAGAAAACCCCCGGATCCACCGACAATAATGGGCAAACATTCCTAAAGCACGTTGCAATGCAGATGAGTCTTTCGGAACAGGCATATCCCTCAAAGGTTTTAGTCGTTGAGGATCTGGTTTAATTATACCATCCCGAACAATGTAGCCTAGCAAATGGACAGAATTACTTGAGTAGGTACACTTATCTTCATTTAGAGTCAAATTATACTTCTTTACCACAGTCAGGAACTTCTCTAAGTTGTCATCATGTTCTTTTTGATCTTTTCCACACACAGTAACATCGTCAATAAATGGATATGTAAGGGTGAGTCCTTCATCCTCAATAATTTTGTCAATGACTCTTTGGAAACAAGCTACTCCATTAGTAACCCCAAAAGGAACACGTAAAAACTGATAGAGCTTTCCACAAGCTTCAAAAGCTGTATAATGTCTCTCGCTATCCTGGATAGGAATTTGATGGTAGGCACTTTGGAGATCAATTTTGCTAAAAACCTTATTTTTTGAAATTTTCAAAATTACCTCTTCTATTTTAGGCAAAGGGTAGGCATCCAGTAACGTGTATTTATTAATTGTTTGAGAGTAGTCAACTACCATTCTGGGCTTATGATTTTCTCCTCTAATGACAAAGGCTTGAGCCCTCCATGGTGAGTTACTTGGCTCAATGACTCCTTCCTGAAGAAGTTTCTGAACTTCCAATGCCATAAAATTATTGTCTTCATTCGTATGATGTCTCGACTTTGTAACCAAAGGTCTACAGTCTGGATTCAAGTTAGAAAATAATGAAACAGGAGGTACTTGTGCTACAGCCAAAGAACAAATTGTTAGTGGAGGTCTATTACCATCAAATCCAATTTCTACTGATGAATGTCTGTTTAGAATATCATGGCCAATCAAAACATCACTACAAAGATTTTTCATAACTAAAAGTTCCACATTTTGATAAGTGAAGCTTTCAATTTTTAAATTAACTCTACAAACACCCACTGTTTCAGTCACCATGGAGGAGTTTGCCATGGATATTTTTCCAAAATATGGTTCAATTTTTGATTTGCATTTCGCCACATGTTTTTCGTTCAAAAAACTAAGAGAGCTCCCTGTATCAATTAATGCACTGAGCTGAATATTATTAACCAATGCCTTCACAATTGATTTCTGGAGACAGTGAATAGATCCCGATCTCATTGTCTTATTTATAGTACACATACATATTATAAATTTGTTTCATCTTTTTTTTAGACGAATACCTTTTTCTTCGATATTTTTTTTTAAAAAAAAGATGCAGCGAATCTGTAAAGGCGTTCAACACGGAGCGTTGAGCGTCTAGCCAATCAGAGGCTTCATCTCGGGCTGTCGAAGAAGTTCTGATAGCGACTATTTTAACTTAAAAATAATTTATAGTTTAAAAACTAAAAAAAACACACGCTTTTTTGTTTTTTCGAACAAAAAGTAAAAAATATTTCTTAATATAAGAATAAAATGATTAACGGGAAAATTAATGTTATTGTGGTAAAAGCGTGCGATGCTCTTATCAATCGTTATAATTTCTTATACTAGTTCTATTCCGAAATGCTAAGTTACTGTAAAAATGTAGTACAAAGCACCCCACACTTTTACCATAATAACATCGATTTTCTCGTTAATCATTTTATTCTTATATTATGAATTATTTTTTTATTTTTTAATTCGATTAAACATAAAAACGTGTTTTTTTTTTAGTTTTTTTAAACTATAATTTATTTTTCATTTTTTAGTTCGATCAACAATAAAAGCATGCATTTTTAGTTTTTTAAACAACCATTTATTACTTGATGAATTAATCAAAAATACGTCATTTTCTTAGAATCAACCAGAAAAGATTGATACCAAATGTTAAAAATTTGATATTGTAGTGCTAGAGAGATTCATCCCCCCCCCATTAAAATAATTTGTTTGTTGTTTAGTTAGTTTATTTAACAGTTTTATTTATTAATTAATTTTAATTTAATTAATTAATTAAATTTCAATATTAATTAAGCAGGGGTCCACCCCAAACCGAAAAACATGGCAAGGGGTCTACGACACAAAAAAATTTGGGAGCCTCTCTGGTCTACATCATCTAAATAGTAATCAGTAATAGCGCGCACGCTCTCCAGGTCGACGTTTTCCTTACTTTGATTTTGCAAATCCATCAAAAATTTTAATTTCTTACTATATTCTGCATATATATACGTACTTGACTTCTTCTATTTAGATCAAGGATTACCTTATCTAACGCTACAATAATAGCGTCTCTTTTAAATTTTTCTGTCCCACACACAGCTTTTTCTGTGAATTTATCAGCAAATTTTGAAATAACCCGTCTCTAGTTCACATCGCTATATTCTGTTCCTACATTAGGACTTATCAAGACGCAGCCAAAAAAAATTTTTGGCTGCGTCTTGATACTCCTTTTATTTTTTATCTGATTCACATGTTGTGCATTGCTTATAAACATTTTTAATGACATAATGAACTTATTCCCTTCACAGATGTCCAAACCCCAAGAATCTGTTATTTTTTACCGCAATTAAATCTTTCTAAAATTTCTTCCCAAAATATAATTAAAATGGCAGTTTAGAGTTTTGTTAATTTATTAAATAAATTTGCTGCCTCTTTTTGAAAATCAATTTTCTCATTTTCATTGTCACTAAATGTCTTAAGAATATTCATGATATTACAATATTTATCTCTTGAGGCTTCAAAAATATCGTAGTGACAAGACCATCTGGTCTGACTTAATCTTTTTAAGGGTAAAACCGAAAAAAATCTCTCACCTGATGCATTTGATATCGGTATAGTTAAAAATATTTTTAAAAGTATCTCTACATTAGGGAAAGTCGAGACCATTTCTTTTGCAACTCGATAAATTTCTATTGGAGTGTTCATTGTATCTTTGTTTTCTTTTAAAAATAGTAAAAACTCATCCAATTCATCGTCAAAATTAAACGATTCAATATCGCCTTTGTAAATCTCCTTTAATTTGTGTACAGTTTTCTTAATTACAGGTAACATCTCGTCAAAAAATACAAAAAAAAAAAGTGTTCGATAACATTTTCATATATTCCAGCTCTTCGGAATAGTTCTGCACTTTTTCTATCACATATGACATAGAATGAGTTGACCAAGAAATTTTCCCTATTTTCAAATTCATGACCTTTATAGTTTCACCGAAAATAATTTTTCTCTTTCGCTGCCTGCAAGCTTGTCCAACTTCCTTTTCAAATGAGAGCCCTGTAAAGCAGTTGCTTCTTATTCTACTTTTCCAAATTCATTCCTGAAATTTTGTATATAATTTTCAAAAGATTTCAGTAGATTAGTTCCTTTTAATAGCTCACACCCAACTGATTGTAATGATTTGCTAGTAGCACTCACCCTCTGGAGTATGGTATCCCAAATCACGGTCATTAGGGAAGTTTCATACTTCCCCATCTATTTCAAAAGAGAAGTTGCCTCCAGAGTATTGTGATCTTCTCCTCATTTGTATCATGGATTTCAGCCCGGGCCTCTTCTATGTTTGTATAACCAAGTCTTACAGCTCGTAAGGCATCTGCTCTTGCTGACCATCGTGTATCTGAAACTTTTTTCACAGATATTGCATGTGTACTCCTTTCCGGATTTTTATTTAAAATTCGCCAGCGATGGGTTGACACAGAAAAAAAATTGAATAATTTCTGTACAAGCATAAAATATTTAATTGCATCGCTACAACTTTCTGCTGCTAAATTTCCTACTAAATTTAAAGAAAGAGCACAAGGAATATAAACTGCGCTTGAACTGTGTTCTTTAATACGTGCCTGTAGAACTGAGTACCGCCCGGACATATTAGACGCATTATCAAATGATTGCCCTCTGCAATTTTTAATATCCTGTCCAAATTTAGCTAAAATTTCTAAAGCATTAAAAAAAATTTTTTCAAACTCTCATAAAATTACATATAATCTTTTTTCAAATTTTCTGATAGAATTATGAAATTTCTGATTTAATACACACATATTTTGTTTAATTCTTTTATTCTTTACAGAAATCATAGTTTAATTTCTAGAACAAAAAGTAGCTTAGCTTCCGGATTACTTATAATCAAAATTATTAAAATATTTCAACCAAAAGTAAGCTTTCCAAAATTCTAAGGTTTTCTTTTAAAAAACTGTGGGACTATTTGGAAAAGCAATTATAATACTCTTGATTTTTGTAAAGTTTCCTTTTAAAGTTTCTAAATATAAGTTAATAAAACATTAACTGAATACAAATGTTTTTTACACATTCTATATAGTTTAGTATTATTACTATACTTTTTTGTTTTTTCAAAAATCTTAATACTTTGTGACTAAACAGAACAATAAAACATTTCCAAAATAATTTGAAATTTCTAAGATAACTCAAAACTGTTTGACAAACGCCACAATATGACAAAAGAAATCTACAATTTTTCAACTAACTTTATATCTTAATTACATTCAAAGTTACCTTTCTCAAAATTAAACAATCTTGCTACATATTGAATAACTTTTCACATTTCTATTTTGTTTGAAATCACTCTCTCTCTCTCTCTCTTCTTATCTACTTCATAAATTGTGTTTATCATATTTTTATTTCGGTAATACATTTTGCTACCACTTTAAATAGTTTTAAACTAGAAGCAATTAAAAAATAGTACCTATATTTTTCAACATTTATTATTGTTCTGTAAAAATAAACATTTCATTAAATGCTTTTAAAAGAAATTTCTGCTCGTTTTGACATTGTTGCCTTTTTTAAAGATTTTAAATATAGTTATAGATGAATTTTTTTATTAACTTTATTAGAACTTTGATTAACTTTATTGTTTATTTAAAGAAATTATGCATTTTAAAGTAATTATATGACTTTTATGTATTTTTATAATTAGTTATAGACATTTAATTATTAGATTGCATTGAATATATCCTTTCAAATTGCTGGGTAAAAGATCTTAATCAAAAAAGTATCGCCAGCAAATCACTCTTAAAATGGCAATAAATACAAAAAGAAAAAAAGAATTTGTGCTTTTCAAATTTAATCTTACAAAATAATGGTTCTCTTAGCAGTTTTAAAGTATATTATAAAAATTTTGTGTTTATTTCAAGTTAAATAAAAAGAAAGAAAAGTGTATTTTTAAGTAAACTTAATATACTTTCTTTCTTTGAAAATTCTTTTAACAGTTTGAAGCAATTTTAATTAAATATTTAGAAATTATAGATTGGCTCATATATTACTAAACAAAATTATCCTAATACGTTAGGATTACAAACAAAAAAATCAACATAATAAATATAATAACGTTTTTATTTCAATTTCGATTTATTGTTAGGATTCTTTTAAGTATGGTAAATAGTTAATGGATGTACTCAAAATTCCATTAATGTTTTGTATTTTAAATGAACTGCTATCGCTTTTTATAACTGACTCAAGAAATAATTTTTATACGAGAGGCAAATAATATTTTTTCATTTGAATAACAATGCCAATCGAAAATGTTTTAAGATTCAAGCTACGAAAACTCATTTAAATATGTTAATCATCATGAAAATATTCTAAGAAACTGATGACAGTTATTTATATTTATGTAGTAATACGAAAAATAAATAAAGAAAGAAAATAGTAATGACACGCAAATGCGACAAAATATTTTTTTCACTTTATTTTACGCAATCATTAAAATACCTGCGCATTAAATCTTAAAAATCAAAAAGAAATTTGAAAATGAAAATATAGTTGCCTTTTTTTGTTGTTTAAACACGGTTCTCCGATTTGTCTGTATAAGCGCAGGAAGCTAAAAGAAATTAGTTCGAAAGTCAAATTGACGCAAAATTTCCTCAGTTTTCTTCGAAAAGGAGTCTTTTTCTCAGGGTCATTCTGTCCCAATCTTTTCATTCGTCCTTAAGCCTGTCATAAATCTTGATCGTGCTTTTCCCGATCCTGCTTTTGTCCAATGTGTGGAAATTCTTCTTTAACGCGCCCCCTTCCCCTTCCCCAGAGGACCAACGTTGAGAACTCATTGATACTCCTTAAAAAAAATAATTAACTATAGACTTGGAGGGTGACGGAAGACTTCTGGCGCTTATGGTCCTATCTTTTCTCGTTACGGGTTGCAGTTATCGAGCCCTTGCTCACCATAATTGCACATCCAGTCTTTTGGTTGCTACAAAAATAAAAGAGAACCGGTATAAATAAAATATAATATTCTCTTTCACTGGACCATCTCCGAAAAAAATTCCGACTAAGGGCCAAGCCTTCCTGTAGCTTCTTAGTGCGACGTTTATTACAGTCAATCAATCAATAGACGAAGGGGTTATTGTGTCATTTACAGGCAAATAACATTCTGAATGGATTTTTTCCATCCTAAGTGTTATCTGTATTTCAATTCAAACAATCTTTCTGTGGATCCGCTTTGAATGAGAAGTTTTTCCTACATTCAAAGACCACTCCTTGAATGAGAAGACTACTCCTTGTCTTCTCATTATTTTGAGTAATTTTACCTGCTTTTAAACTTTTCTTATTGCGTTTCCTGAGATTCTGAATTCACACGGAAAACTTATATCGTTTTAAGCCAGTGACATACTATTTTATAAACGTAAAATAGCTGGTAAAATATTATCAATGGTAAAAGACCATTGATAACATTTTACGACTTTTTGCTTACACATGTAAGGGGCCCCTGTAGCTAGGAGCTTTTATTTTCGATGACTTGATATCGCCAGATGATATGCATAAATTATATCAATATAATGTGTGTTTTTTTACGTCAGAAAGTATTTTGCTTTGCTTCATGTCAGTAAACTAGTTTTTTTAAATCTTCTATTTTCCATATGCTCGCGCCCCCCTCGTAGGGTTATCACGCCCTCCCCCTCCTCGATAGGAGGTGCGCCCCACAGTTTGAGAAACGCTGCTCTACAGTATATTTCGAAAAATTACTTTCATCTATTTTACTATTTGATTCATTCGTCAATTTAGAGAAATTTCAATCTCACTTAAATATTTCGCTATTTCTGTCATTCTGACTGAAATAAAACTAATGGTAAATTTACAAAATACTTCAATCCAGTGCCGAATTACTCGTTAGGAGGAGTAGGCAATTGCCTATGGGCCCCGTGCTTTTTAGGGGCCACAAAAGCGTGTTCTGTTTTCAATTAGAGCTCCAAAAACAGGATAAGGGGCCCCGAGAGCTCGACTGCCTAGGGGCCTCCATGTCGTTTAATCCGACACTGCTTCGATCTCTTTCCCCGCATTCTCAAAATATAAACACAAAAATCCAGATAACAATAAACCACGAACCTTCAAATACTAAATTCTTTCGAAAGAATTAAACATTGGTAGCTGTTTATAGTCTGAGATCTGGGATCATTATTTTAATATAAGAAATCTGGGATCAACTTTTTAAAAACTTGGAACCGAAAACATATATTAAAGAACAAAGTTCAGGAAAACATTTTTTTTTAAAAAAAAACCAAAAAATAAACGGATTTCATCCGCAATTACATGCAATATATGAGGGCAACACTAATTGTTATATGATTCAAATCGTTGGTAATCATTGGGTTTGCAATATCAGTACAAAATTGTTTTGTTGCACGTTGAACTTATAACTGAAGTCTATCAGCTTGAGGCCCCTGCTGGTGCTCGGGGCCCCTGGCGGCCGCCAGCCGCTTAATCCGCCTCTGGTTGTCACTACGTCTCGATACATCAGTTCCTTGAGATGGCATGTCGCAGTAGTTATGAACGGAATACATGGCCACCATACGAAGATTACCGGTAGCTGCAAAATTCAGCCTTTTAAATACCAGTTCAATGGCGGCTTAACGTCATTCCACGACGCGCGCAACCATGACGTGACATGCGCGACGAACGCTTTAAACATTATCGTCTGGAAAGATATGCAAATACTATTGTTGATATGTCCAATAAAGTGTTTTTTTTCTTGCACCGGAAGTGACGTCATACTTTGTTTTTCGTAAACTATGGATCGTACAGGAATGCTTCTTTGGGCAGTTTTTATGCACTCCCCAACGAGGAATCTAGCTGTGCTGAGTTTATGCGGTCGTTTTGGGACACCCTGTATATGGGGCTATAAAGAAATTTAGCTCGGTCACGGGTTCATGAAGCCGTCGGTAGGAAGTTTTTTATGGACATCTATGACTTTTAGTAACCGACAAAATTCCCTGAAAGAGAGACCTAAAAACACACCAATTTACTTTCTTCTTTACTGACAAAATATTTTCTACCTGTCTTGACTCTAAGCTCTGTAGGGTTGACAACTTATCAAGAGCATCCTTGCCTTTCCCACCTCAATAAAATAGCTGTTTTTTAGGCAGCACGGCATTGGACCATTACTCTCATGCTAGCACACACTCGATAGCTAGGTTACTTCGGGTCAACAGCTATCAATGGGCTCAGTGCCTAGTCGGCGTCACGCATTTGTCCAACGGTTGATCATACCTGGAGAAATCCTATTATAAATCAACTTTCCAACCTTTGTCCCTTTTAGGCCAACATTCAAAAATCCTTTTCATAGATAAATAAATTCGCTATGCAAATTTTTTTTTTTTATCCGTTGCATATGGGGATGCATGAGTTTAATTTTTCATATATTTTGGATTTATTTGTTTTATTCTCACCTGGCCTCAGAATATTCTAAACATCTTAAAATTTGAGAATATGTTTTGTTTTTCTCAAAAATTACAATTTAAATGGCCAACGCGGCCACTACTTTACTTACTTTTTGTCGCATGACGAGTATACTCGTCATGACACAAAATCCTGCAACTTCTCCTTGAGGTTGTCAATCATAGTTAACTGGTTAATTTTCAGAACTAGCTTTTACCTGATGGAATTTCCATGAAGCAGGATGACTGTTTATATAAGTTATTGATACCCAAGTCCAAGCATTAAATTTTGGATTGTATTGAAAAATATTCTTTTATTGTCCTCGCTTCCCGATTTAAAAAGGCCAGGACTTGAATTTCTTAAACCAAAATTTTGTTATTTACATTCCTGTGAACCCCCCCCCCCATAATTGATTTCCACAAAACCAGTTTTTAACGAATCTCTACATAACAAAAGAAACGTGCTTACTTAATTTCAAGTCTGTACTTCCAACAGTTTGAAAACAGGAATTTTTGTCTATAAAACAGGAATTTTGTCCCTGCAAACTCAGCAAAAGTAGCTTGCTTGCAAAATTTCGTTTGTAGATTTCGTGATGAGTGAGTTGCTTTTTTCCTTTATAAGAGAGATTGTTTTAGTTTCCAACAGCGTTTTATCAAAAATTTTGTTTTTCAAAGTGAAAACTTCTTTAGCGGCGTTGGGCATTTTTTGGTAGGGGAAAATCTTATGGGTTCGCGTCACCAACATGCACTGACTGGCGCACGCGCAGTGTGCTGTTCGTCTTACACACTTTTTAAATGGGTGAAATCTCGTGTGTTCGCGTCATCGACATGCTTATAGCAGTATATCTGCAGCTATACAGCTGACATATAGTGCTGTGTATATCTTATAAGTGAAATTGAATGGATTTAGTTAAAACTTCAATGTGTATATACTGTGCATTGTTGAAATAGTGTTTTTGTTTGATTATTATTTGAATCGTTTAATTGAAAAATCATTGTGCAGTATAATACTGTGCATTGTTGAAATAGTGTTTTTGTTTGATTATTATTTGAATCGTTTAATTGAAAAATCATTGTGCAGTATAATAGTGGGTATTAAATAAATATACAAATATTTTTAAGATAAAAAATAAATAACAGAAAATTATTTTAAATCCTTGTATTTATTTTGGCGTTTGAAAATTTTGTATTATTTATTTCCTAATATTAAACCTCTGCAATGCATCACGCAATCCAGATTAGTGTTTAATGATGGCTTAGACGTTTTCTTACTACTGTGGTAAAACAGACTTCTAGTTGTTCAATCATATTTTTATCGTGGATTTTGAAATTAAAAATTTTATAAAATCTAATAATAATTCAAGATAAATGTGTTTAAAATATGGTTATCAATGCAAATAAACATCATAAAAGATCAACAAGTCATCGAGAGGATCTAACGTTAGAATTGAAGGTTACAAAACAATACACTACAAACAGTCACCAAACTTTTCTAGAATTCCTCTCTAACAAGAAAAGATTATCGATATTTTCATTCAATTGGCAAAGTTTGCATGCGCATGCAGCTGACTTAAAAAATAATGCTATCGTAAAAAAGTCAAATGTTCTGCTTTTGTCAGAAATTCGTATGAAAAACAAAGAACCACTTGATATTCCGAATTTCAACTTTGTTGTAAGTTACAAAAGACCCAAAGTTCTAGCAGCAGGCATAGCTATTTATCACAATACTCAAGATACATCACACTTCATTACTTCACATATGAACATACATACTAAATACTGATATAGGCTAAATATGCATTGCTCGTTGTGATTCCGAGAATGGGCAATACATATTAATGTGTGGTTACAGTTTATATTTCGCCTGGAAAATCTATGAGACAGATAAAACAATTTTTATTCGAAAATTTGACGATTTATACAAAAGAAGGTTCTCAAATACTCGAAAAAAGATTTTGGCGAAAAGTATGATAATTTACCGATGTTTTTAAGTGGAGACTTCAATATTAACTTTTCAGGTAAAAATCTACCACTAATTGAATTTCTAAATGAAACACTTAATTTAAATATGTCCAATGATCGAAAACTCAGTACTACAAAATATAAAACGACGATTGATGCGGTTTTTACACACACATGAGATACTTAGATAAATTTGAATCAAACATTTTCCTTTCTTTTTTTAGTTACCATAAGCCTATTGTATCTTTTTAAGAACAAAATTAAATAATTGAAAGTACAAAAAGTCTAAGTATTGTTGAAATTAATGATGACAATAATGCAAACAATTAAAATGTTAAAAGTCAAGTACATTGAAATTTAAGTAAATACAAATACTATCCATAAATAATATGATTGTATATTAATTATTTCAATTGAATTGTATTTATATTTTGTCATGATCTTGTATAGTCCGTAATATATTTGAATAATAAAAAACCATATAAACATGCATATAATTGTTGCTCGGAGTGTCAATATATGTGAAAACCAGATTGAAGTTGATAATTTTAATTCAAACATTATGAAATTTCAAATTTTAATACTAAAATTTCTAAGTTTTCGCTTCTATTGGAAGTCTCTATAACTGCCATTTTTTTTTATTAGGATATATTAATCTAAAACTTGGAATGACAAAGCGCGAACAAACATTTTTTTGCAAGTTTTTTTTAATGAAAAAAGTAAGAAGGAAACATGTAATAGACAACAATAATGATGTCCCCACCCCCTCCCTTTTTTTTACAATGAAGTTATATTATTTTATTTGTATAAGTGTTATTTCAAATGTATTTTCTTCCTTTCATATGTTTTAATGTAAGATAGAAATAAGGAAAAAAGGCAAATTTATTTCATCCTAGTTTATTATCTCAAATAAAAAATTTCTTAAAATTAATCACAGCATTTTTGTATATGAATCGTAGAAAAATCTTTAAAATTTGTCAACAACATCTTTGTAAAAGTTTCATTTATCATTACATGACATTAACTCAGTAGATGATATTAATTTAAAAAAATACTCCTTACAAAGAAATAAAATTTATAAAATTAAAAACCATACAATAATGCAGAGTAAAATCAAGGCAACTTCACCGTCTTAGTAAGTGTGGAATGAAATGAAAAAGATATTGTGTTTTCTTCCTGAAGAGAACTTCTGCGAGACGAATATTTACCAGCCTTCACTTTAGGGGTACAATATTCAGTACTTGGGACAAGCTCATTATTCATTTTGGTCAAGCTTTGGAGCAAGTCTTCGCCCGACTCACCTCCCTTCAGGATACTTATAAGTTTTTCCACTGTTACTTCCAGTTGTTTGGAATCTGTAATAAAATAAAAAAATTAATAAATTCTTTTTTTTTTAAAATTTATAATGGTCTAATATTGTCCAAAATAGTCTTTATTAAACAGATAAATCTTAAGAATTCTAGAAAAGTAAGATTTTTATGCAAATAGTTGGCATACAGTCACATACTGAAAGCATTGGTAGCGATTGAGAATTATAACTGGGTGGGTAGATGAAGTGTATCGACAACAAAAGTGTTGGAAGTTAGAAAGTATAAAGAATTGAATGGACAACATGACTGTATGTTTTCGATGCACCTTGAGTGGACTGGGAGAGAAATTGACAGCTTACCAATTTCCAGTTTTAAAATGAAGTGAGAATATTTTCACCAGGAGAAGTCTACCACACTCATTCAAGTTGAGATCCATTTGAATATACCAAGTGTGACAGTTGTTTTTAAAGCACTGAAATAATTGAACTCGTAGCCGACCTCAGTTAGTAGTTGCGGGTTTGAGTTCTGGTACCTAAAAGACTCATCGTTTTGAAGGGCAGATGCACATTAAATCTGATGAGGCTCAAAGCCCTTACATTGGTGTGAAGTAGGTTTTGTGTGTGAATGAGTAGAACTTTACACTTACTTTGAACGGTTGGTTCCTTAAAAATGTAAGTAATGGCTTCAGACCAAAGTTTCTTGAATTTATCTTCATTTCTAAATTCTGATGGTTGATCTTTCCCCCTGTCCCACAACTTCTGGCTCCTTATAAGGAGAGAGTGCAAATATTTAATGGCCCCTTTTGTTTCTTGGAATGCCATGGTTTGAGGATACGGCTTGATGATCTCAAATCCATCATATTCTCGTACCATCTGAAAGTGTTGCTCTTCAGGAGACTTTATTTAAAGGGTACCATGTCAATGTAAGTGCATGGTTAACATGGGGATGCTGATTGGCTTGATGGTAATGAGTCTCCAACTGGAGAAGTAAGTCTATTTATATCCCATCTCTATCCTAGTAATATCATAATGCACTCATCACTTCAGGTCAAGGCTATGCGGATACACATCCATACACTTGTTGCTGTATTTACCACCACATGCTGTTGCACCATATGTGGATTTGAATAATTTGGTCCACCAACTGCCAGCTACATTCATTTTGCTCATGACTTTAACAAACACAGCCCTTGGTGGAGACATAATACAAATTCTCGGTGGTGACAGATCGAACAATTGATCTCTGATCAGTGTTTGCTTAATAATGATGAGTAAACTTATTTCGATGCCCCCATGAGGACATTTCACTTCCTTGATCTAACCATCTGTTTGCTGACTCTACAACCGTTGTGTAATTTTGAAGTAGAAAACGAACTACTACTAAGACATCTAATTCTATTCAGAAGCTAAGCAAATCATGGTTGAATTCTGCCGGCCAACAAGCTAAAAAGGAACAAAGGAGGGCAGTGCATAATGTACACCCCAACATCGCTCGAGGCCCAGGGTTCTATGGGGCCCAAAGCATGACTGCCGCTAAGTGCCTACCCATTGAAAATCCAACTTGGGGGCCCAAAAGTTCTCCGTTACGCCACTGACGGAGGGCATGGGGTATATTTCAAAAATATTCCACCACTGTAAATCTCATACATTCAAATGTGCAAAAATGCATCGTCAATCACATCATCTACTATATCAACAATTATGGAGAAAGACAAAAGCAGCAAATGGCCTCTACCGAGACTTTACTATCCCGATATTGGAAACTTTGACTGCTGTACATTTGTAACCAGTTGATTGGTCAAAAATCTACAAGTGTATTAAGCTCTGATTCGTACACTGCTACTTTTTCAGAGACTAAGAATCGTTGTAAGCATTCACCCATCAACTTCAGGTGCTGACAACCTCTCCCATATAACTGAGGCTTTAAGATAAAGGAGTTCAGGTCCTGATGGAATATCCTATGAAACGTATCGCCACTTGAACGAAAGTTCACTGTTAAGTCTCCTTTACCTATTCAATCTAATATGAAAGGAGAATGTGTATCTTCATCGATAAGATGCTGTAGTAATTTCCTTCCTAAAACCTGGAAGAGATCTTAAAAACTCTGAGCTATCGACTAATAGCACTCACAAGTTGCCTTTGTAAAACACTAGAACGTATGATCAATGTCCGTTTCGATTGTCAGCTAGAAAAAACAGATGCATTCCTCTATTCTAGAGTGGCTTCTGGAAAGGAAGATCCATTTTCGACAACATCTAGCTGGAAAGCAAAATTAGAAACCCTTTTGTCCAGAGAAACCATCTTGATTTCTAATTTCTTTGATATCTAGAAGTCATATGATTGTACTCTGTGCTATGGGATTCTTCGCACTCTTTACGATTATGGATTTAGAGGCAATCTGCCTAACTTATTCTGAACTTTTTAGCTGTTTGCTCTTTTAGTTCGATTAGGTGGCTCTGTATCTACTTTTATTCAAGCTGAGGGTATTCAGAGTAGTATTTTGTGAAGTTTTTATCTATCAGAGTGTATTTTTCATCTATCATCTTTCACCCATTTTATTACAACTTCAGCCTTCTATACAGGCTTAACCATATGTAGACGATCTACAGATAAAGTTGTGAAGGATTGAATATACATTTGATTAAGCGGCAACTAAAAACTGCCATCAACAAGCTAGTTAAATGGTGCAACATGAACAATTGTAGTATTTCTGCTAGTAGGAGTTGCAGCATACACTTTAGCCAGAAACAGGATCTCCCTCTTGAATCCGATATATGCATCCATGATACATAAAACCCCATTATTCCTGACATAAGATTCCTTGGTGAGTTATTTGACCACTGATTTATTTTTCTTCTGCATATTTTACATTTGCGGAAGAAGTGTGGAAAGCCCCTTAACCTTCTGAAGAAGTTATCGAATATCTCTTGGGGGCAGATCAAATGTCATTAGTCCAAGTATATCAATCTATTGTACTGTCATCTCGAAATTGCAGATGAAAGTCATTATAAATCTGGTCTCTATAACTCTGTCTGATAAGCTTGTGAATGAGCAGTTTCTAAATGCACTAGCCAGAAATAGCAATAGTCAGTATTATTCAAACTATTGCTCAATATACCAACCAATCAGAATACAGGTGAGATTATTCCCAGTAAACCGAAAATTTGAAAAATTCATAAATATCAAGTTCACAATAGTTTTTAAGAACTGGATTGCCCATAGAAAAGGTTCCAGAGACTAACATAAGCATAAAAAGATCATTATTTATTCCATCATCTAATTATCAAAACATCACCTACATAAGATCCTTATTTGATGCCTGTTGCAAGCAAAGCAGGTCTCCTTGAATGACTGTCTTTTCAGAGGGCTAAATCTCAATCATCAAATACCAGCCATTTTGCTGGGAAAGTCTTCAGATATGCTAGTGATGTTATTGCAGATATTAAACATGTTTCTTCAAATATTGAGTTAAGTAAGAGCAGCATGATTTAAGATTTCTGTGATGGGAAAGGAATAAATTATAGTTTTAAAAAAACTAAAAAACACGCTTTTATAGTGAATCGAACTAAAAAGTAAAAAAATTGATTCTTAATATAAGAATAAAATGATTAGCGAGAAAATTAATGTCATTGGGGTAAAAGCGTGGGGTGATCTATATCAATTGTTATAATTTCTTACTTCTATTCCGAAATGCTGAGTTAGTGTAAAAATGTAGTACAAAGCACCCCACGCTTTTACCCCAATGCCATTAATTTTATCGCTAATCATTTTATTCTTATATTAAAAATAATTTTTTTACTTTTTAGTTTGATTCACTATAAAAGCGTGTTTTTTAGTTTTTTTAAAACTATACTTTATTTTTCATTTTTTAGTTCTCGATCTACAATAAAAGCTTGTTTTAATTTTTTAAACTATCATTTATTCATTGTTGAATTTATCCTCGAGTTTGATATTTGGAGCCAGAATTACATGGTTTCTGGGATTAGTCTTGCTCTTCAATGGTTATTGATTAACGGATCTGAAGGGTATTTATTCTCTCCATATCGATTGAGTCCCGCATCGTTATATTTCAAAGATTTTGTATCTATAGATACATGTCAAACTAATAAAAGTGTGTTGTGAGAAGAAAAAGTTTGAATTAAAACTTTTTTTAATGTACCATGTATTTTTATAATGGACTAAAAAGTATAAAATTCCTTTTTTTGCTTTTTTTTCCTTCTTTAACATTTTCATGCATTGTCATCCACTTCTGAGCTATGGTCCAAATTTCAAGTCTCTAGCTCATCGGAAAGTCACAGTTTAAAATCAGTTGCAAAATTCCTCCCAGACAGACATACAAGAAAGCGAGTTAATAAAAACATGGTAAAATATTAAGTGTCAATCGTATTATCACCTTTTAAACGTATTGCTATAATGCAAATTCGTATCATAACTTCTAAATGTATTGCTTTATAAAAATAAAAAAAATATTTAGCAGTTAGAACATAAATTATTTTTTTCAACATGCCAATGTTTTTTTTTTATTTCTATTTTCAGAAAACTTGACAATTGTTAATATTATGGTCGAAATTGTTATCACACACATGCCCGTTCCTCACATAAATAGAGAGAACATTTTTTTGTTTCTGCTAACCACAAGAGTATTCTTTTTTGGGGTTGCACCTTATTCTTTTAGTCGCCAAATCTGGAAATGGTATAGGGGATTAGTCACCCAATTTGAAAATGGTATATGGAATAAGTCGCCAAATCTGAAAGCGGTATATGCAAAAACTCGCCAAATCAGGAAGTGGTATATGGAATTGGTGCCAAATCTGGGTATCATTATTCCTGATGTCCTGATGAGGACAATGGAACAAAATTATGAAATTATTATATTGTCATCGGTCACGAGTGTGCAAAATTTCAAATTAATCTGACCTTTTAAAGTGGGTAAAAATCGAGTTTCAAAATTCCGTTACATGCAAGTGAAACTTACAAAAGCGTGTTAAAAATAAAATTCAAATACACCATCATAAGCATATCATTTTGGAAACTTCCTGCTCAATCTTTTTTGACACACAGTGATTTCTTGAAATTTACGGGAAAGAATATTATTTCCTAACTAATGTAGATAATTGCATTACATCAATTGCAGATTAAGAGGAATTACTTGAATTTGTCCTGTAATGTAAAAATACTTTTTCAAATACAAAAATGGATTTGAGAATTTGCAGTGTTTCAGTCCAGTCCATGAAGAAAATATTACCACTGTCAAAAATTATGATCCAGAAGAAGAGTTAGGTTCAAATTGGTCACAACAAGGTCTCAAATGAGACAGAATTAACAATGTTCTTCTTAGTGATAATGTTAAATCTAAGTTAAAGAATCCTTAAAAAGACATATCTTACTTCTACCTCAAATTATATTTGATCAATTGAGATTTTTTACACCATTCTTATTATCTGCCAAGCTATTAATTCAAAGAGTACAAATTTTAAAATCTGACCAGGATACCCATTAACACACAGATAAGTTCTGAAAGAAAATTTTTATACAGTACAAAAAATTACAATTACTCTTTGTAGTTAAAATTCTTTGCAAAGTAGGATATGGAAACTTAGAAAACTGGTCAGTGCATGTCTTCTGTGATGCAAATAAAGTTAATGGGACTATTTTATACTTAAGCCATGAAACCAGGAGCAAAATTAATGTGTGTTTTTTGATGGCCACAAATCTGTTATTTTCTCTCAAAAAATTAACTAATTCTAGACTATCTTCTTACTTCAAGGGTTTGTATGTCAAAATATATGTTGAAGATGGTCTAAACATTTCAGTGAGCACAGTTCATTTCTGGTTGGATTTGACAACACGTATTGTATGGATGCAAAGGAATGATAATTGGAGAACTTGCATTGGTTAACTTTCAGAAATTATTTCTCTGCCTTAACTATCTTAATGGTTGTAATATTCCTCGAAGCTCAACTCCTACAGATATGACATCTCAGGAATATACCCCAGAATATATTCCAAACACAGATGTCATAGGTCCTCAAAATTTTGAAAGGTTAAAAGTTTGGCCTAGACTGGGTTATAAGCCAGTTGTGGGTTCAGTATATACAGAACTTAGAAAGGAAGCTGTAGTGAATCTCGCAGTCAAATCAGATGCCCTAGAATAATTTTAAAAGATTTACCTTTTTATCCATAAGAGTACTTTGTTTGATACTTTGATTACTTTTCTGATTTCTTTAATAAGAGTGTTCGATACATTCCATAAAGACTCTTCTAGTTCAAGTCCTGTAGAAATTATGCCACATCTATAAGGAGTTACATACAATTTGGAATCTATCATCAATCCTTCACATATATCTGATGGATGGGGAGAGTTAAAACTCCTTATCCCATCTATGTTTCTGAATTATTCAGTAGAAACAGGAGTGACCAAGTTGAATGTTATTGACTTTCACAAGCTTAATTTGATACCACCACACATTCAAAGAATTATGATTTTGCTTTTGGAATGAATATATCAGTCAACTTATCAAGAAGGCAAAAAAAGAACCAAGAACTTAAAACAGGGGGGGGGGACATAGTTCTAGTGAGAGTTTATCTCAAGATGTTCCTTCCAGCTTCCAAAATAAAAACTAAATATGATCATTAATCAGTAAAGATGCCCCACATACACATGATTACGGGCCAACAAGAAATGCACTCAGTTCACAGCTGTCATGTTGATGTGACAACATTTTCTCTTTCACTCCCAGCCATCACATTTGTATCAGTTAATCAGAATATTTCTAAATTCTAAAACTTTTGGCCCAAAGTGGCATTGTATATCTATAGGGTTTGAGATGCATGTAGATTTCACCGTCTACTTGAAATGAAAGAAATACAACTCACATGCACATGGATTTTGATTTATATGAACATAAGGGGAAGGAATGTTTTCGATTGGCAGGCTTTATGATGGCTTTTAATATGAGCACACAGTTGTTTATGATAGATAGGAGATTTTTATGTTCACTAGACAACTGGGTATTTGGGTTCAGTCCAGTTTTCAATGGATAATCAGATCTTGTAGGCTAAATTTTTCTGTTTTTACCATTAAACGCTGAAGTGTAGAAAATGTTTAACTTAACTTAAAACAGCAGAAAGATGCAAAATATTTCAGATATTTATTCTGCAATAAGTTGAGAGTAATGATAGTGGCATTATAATATATTCCTATTGTTCTGTTCATAAAGAATCTAATGATGACATTTTGGATATCTGTATGCCAAATACCTTGAAGGAAAAAAAAAACTTCTCCACAGCCATTCACAATAGAAAATTTAGTCTTCAGTTTTTTTCTTATTCCGGTAAAAACCCTCCAGAATGGTAAATGAGTTATTGCAAGTGCAAGTATTGTAACATAGGACTGTGTGTAGATCCTTTTTTTTTCAAATTCAACATATTAAAAAAGAATTTTAAGTAACATTCAGTTTTCAAATGTATAAAATTAAATCATTAAATGATATAAGTTAATTACAATACATAGGTCAATATGGCAAATACTGAACATAAAGAGTGTAAAAAATGTATTTAAACAAGAAATAAAAGTAGTAAATACAAAATATATAAAGCATATACCATTTATACTCTCTCTCTACACAGCATTATTAAACAACACATTCATATTTTAGTATTTTCAGGGATTTAGGCTTCACTGCAAAGAACCCTCTGGCCCGTGAAACACTCATGGACCCAGCAGTAAGTACACATCTTCACCTTTTGTCACAAAAGAGTTAACAAGATCAATTCAAAAACTTTGTTCATTCAAAATTTTTACTTAAAGTGTTACTGTTTTTCACACACTGAAATAGCCTAGCCATATTTTGGCAGACTAAAAACAACCACTAGTTGTTCTATGAACATAACATTTATAACTGTAACCAGATATTTAGATTAAGATTTAACATTATGAAGTGTAATTTAAACATGATACAGTTATTCGAATGCATTTGTTTTTTCCTATTATAAGGACAACTGTTATTGGGCAAATTTATGTACAGTAAAATCTGATGTATAATGCGCATCTATACTTTCAGGCTGCATTTTTGAACTTTTAGGTATATTTGCTGTATAACACACACACCTACTTTTTTTTTTACAAAGAAACCTTAAATGTATGTGCAATGCTCTTATGCTTTGATGTCATTTATTCGTGGTATTATCAAAGGCTTTTGAAATAATAGCATACTTCTAGAACTACAAATCTTTAAGTTCATAAGAAATGTCTCATTCCTTTTTTAAAAAAACCGTATTTCAATATATGTAGATGTCTAATTCTTTTTTTTATGCGCATCTCTTATTTTTAAAGCTATAAATTTATACCCAGTGTATAACACACAACCATACATTTTAGTCTTATTTTTGGTGTTAACTTATTGTTGTTATTTAGTCTTATTTTGGTGGTGTTTGGTTTGGTGGTGGCTACTGAAAATCTGGCGTGGCTTAGAATCGAAAGCAAAACATTTGTTGGATGGGGGAAATTGAGTTTTCACCCCTTTCAAAAGGAAAAATGTAGCTATTCATTTTGGCCACTTGCATCAATGACTTATCTCATTCTGCAGTTTATCACCAGTATCCAATCTATCAAAACATCGTTGTCTGCTCTTTTTTGAGAAATTTTTTTTTGTAGATGCTTCTAATCACCTAAACATCAAATATATTGGTAACAGCACCAGGACAAACTCACTATAACGCAAGCATGAAAAGATAGGTAATTTTATGTGCAGGAGAAAACAGAAACAAAGCAGCAGCCACTGAAAATTTGACATAGATGAAATAAATATATACTGATAGCGTAAACAAGATAAAAAATTTTCTCCCAGATGTTTAACAGTCTTTACTCTAATTCTTTTACATTCTTTTATAAAAAATTTTGCATAAAAAATCCATTGGATGACATTGAAGATGACACTGTGTTTGAAAATGGCAACACCGGCACCAATTCCAAAGTTAGCTGTGACAGTAGGAGTGACGAATCATTTCCAAAATATGATACTGACAATTAGAGTAATTATAGGTTCATGTAAGTATTTGAAGGTTTTTAAATATTGGTAAAATTAATCCATTATTAACTTTTTATTATTTCTCATAATTTTTTTTTTAAATTTCATAAGTATTGAATATTAATTAACCTTTTACATACGATTTTTTATTTTTTCTCAAAAATGTATAGAGATTGGGAGAGCGGCTTAGAATCAATGACAACATTTTTCACAAAAACATGTTGAGAATTTGGGGTGCGGCTTAGATTTGAGTAAATATGGTATATAATTTTCTTTTAAATGCTATTCATTTAGATATATAAAAGAAAAATTAATATAGTTAAAAGTATTTTCTGTCAATACTAAATAGAGATAAAGCTTATAAAAAAAACTAATTTTCTGGATCTCAAATAAGTTTTTACTAGTTTGAATTAAAGATTAAAAATTTAAGATAAAACAAAGAACATTTTAAAATTAATAATTGACACATAATTTTACAAAAACTAGATTAAAATGATCTTTTTGAGCTTGGATACTTTAACTACAAAAAAAGTATAAAATATTCTTGAAGTATTAGGATAACTTAATAAATATTTAGATAACTAAAATAAGACATTGTTTTGCTTTGTAATATTTCCTCATTTTTGTAATATTATTCAAAGTATACATAAAGAGAAAATTTATGTCGTAATCAAACACATATAACTACACATTTTTTGTAATAATATTTTCTCTTGACTAAGAAAACTAAAAATAAATTGCATCCTTTTCTTATTCATTTAAAGCTGATAATAGATAAAAAACTAAGTTAAAACCATTAGTTGTTTGATCCTTATCAAGTTTAAAATTTTAAACAGCTATCACAAATGATTAAAAGTATGTGAATTTCTCCAAAGAACTTAAAAATAAATCCATATTTAAATTTCATTAATTTATGAACAATGCAGCATTGCCTGTTCAAATGACATTTTAGAGCTTTCATAAAATTTGAATTCATATTTTTACCTTTTACAATTATAGTAACTTCTAGAATATCAGCATGAACAGGTATAAAATTCCTTCGGGTAGATTTGGGAAGATCACCAGAATCGGCAGAAATACATGGAATCAAAGAAAACTTTTTAGGCTTTGTTTGAGGAAATAACTGAAAAATCAAGATATATATATATTTAACTTAATAATACTAAAGAACTCATAAGGATAGATACAAAACCCTTAGTTAAATTAATCTATTTCAAAGGAAAATTTGTTATTCTAAAATTCGATCAGTAAGTACCCAATTAAAATTGTTAAATACATAGAGATTTCAAAAAGTAAGGTAACAAAAATCAGTGATGGGGGTGCAAATTACCCATATAGATAAAAATACCTTTGAAGGCAATGAAGAAGCATTCAAATGGTGCCCACAGATGGAGCTGGTTCTCCAGCAACATAACTAAATTTCAATTAGAAGAAAAAAGAGCAGAAATACATTCCCTGATTGAAATAAGAAATGTGACATGGTTTCTGTGTTTAAAGAAAAATTCTCCAGCTGAAATTCATCGGCATGTGGTAAAAGTGCACTGTGACGTATGTGCGTCCCCCCCTTGAGACATCTGGGACTTGCTTCCCACGGCTGGGTCAGTTTTTAGAAGAATGATGACCACGCGTGCAAAAACACATGCAGTCGCTAATATACTGCGACGGACGTGTCTTAATTAGCCCCTGCAACCTTTGACCTGAGGGGAAGCATTTCGCCACCACCGGATGTGGGGTGTGAAAGGGGACGCGCGAACGTCGGTCAACCGCAGAGAAGGAGGGGGACAAGAGCGGAAACTTCGCATGGAACTGACATCAACAAGATCCCTCCCTCACAAAATTATTTTGGACTCTAAAATCATCTCATAGTGAAAACTTGTATATTAATGTAAATAATAGCTGTGACAATTAAACTAAATTATTATATTTCAAACACGCTACCATTATTGAATCAAACATCACAGCACAGAACAAGTGAAACGTCTCAAAGACAGATGTGATTTTTTATGCACAAAATAGACTAAGGAAAACAGTTGGGCAAGAAGAAAAAGTGTTTTCGGTGGGAGGTATTGGACCACCCTTCTTACAGTCCAGACCACACAGCAGAGCTTTAAAGAAACACTTAAGATGTCAGAGTCAACGCTGAGGTTCAGCAAGCCCTCCAGACGTACTTTCTATGATATAGGTTTCAATGGTTTGGTGTACCAGTATAACAAATGCCTCAATAAGTATGGTGACTATGTAGAGAAGTAATATGTACCTGTGCCTTCCTACATTGTATTTAGAATTTTTATTTCCTGAACTAAATGTTTGCTCTGAATAGGCTTGTTACCTTACTTTTTGAAGTCCCTACATGAAATTTTCTAGTTGAAATGAATCAAATTTTGTGATTATCAAATTACATACATATAAACATTGATCTGCAACAATCAAGGTACTTTCCCACTAGAGTCACACTTTGCTAATTTAAAATGTTTATTAAATACAGCTCAAAGAAAATGTTTATTAAACATTTTCTTTTCTTACAGATTCGAAAGTTTGAACAGTACAATGACATGTTCATAACTTTATATGAACAATTTTTTTAGAAAGAAAAGGGTGAGAGTGAAAGAGTAGTATGAAGAAATATTTAAAATGCAAAGATTAGGGGTGTTATACATGAAAAATTAAAATTTATGGTATTATTAATTAAAAATAAATTTATTTTCATAATCAACAGCAGAATAGAAAAAAATTAAGTAACATTTGTAGGGAGTCAAATAATCCGACCAGGATTTCACAGCTACCCAACCAGTATAGTAGTCAGTGACGCTGACTGCTGTGTCTTAGGGCTTGGGTTCGAATCCAAAAAAGGCATGGGTGTTTGTGAATGTATAGTGCCTTCACAGCATGGGAGCACTCTGAATATTTTTCAAGCCACAAGTCCTCTCATGAGGTTGGTGGAAGAGGAGTGGGAGGCCCAGACCACACCCAGGGTCTTCTCCCTCAAAATTGGGTTGGAACCGAGCTAAATCATACTGTCACCTGTATGGTGCTCAAAGCTACAGCTAACAATAGGTGTAAAACTAGCACCTTGCAACGAAGAATTTCATGCACCTCAATCCAATACCATCGATCAGATGGCGTAAGAAACACCATGATTTTATCATTCAAAGTATAAAAGAAATCAAAAGTGTTTTTTTAAACTGCTTGAATGTAATAAAATATACATTTGTATAACTATACAACAGCTTACGTATCTATGAATGATGTTTAAATAATATATGAACTTCTATAAATAGAAAAGTTAATGAAATAGGTCTAGCACCTATAACATTTAGGCAAAATAATTTTATATTAGACAAAATACTATAATAAGATCTATTCCCCACTTCTTTTGTTTTCAAATAGCAAGTTATAAATACCTTTAAATAACTATTATTGTTTATCAGTAAACTAATTTTGAAAACAGTTGGGCAAGATCTATATTTTATATACTACATAGCCATTTTAGTCAATTATTTAAGAATTTTTTTTAAAATACAACATTGAATCATTTTTTAAAACTAAATTTTATACATAATTGCTAATAAGCATTTAATTTTAAAATATCAAACAATTAAACTTTGTTCTGATACATAAAAAATTTCTAGAATATACAAAAAATTACTTAAAAATGCACACATATCAACAATACATACCAGAAATATAAAAATTTTTGGCTTTCCTACAAGAGAAGGACATTTTTTCCCAACAAATCGTTCAACTAAATCTTGTTTAAGGAATTTCTTATTTTGTGAATCATAAAAAGAGTCACCTTTGGCACAACCAGCAATGAAACAAATAAAACATTTTGTATTAGCAATTTCTTGACCTGCAACTAAAGAAATGCATCCAAAATTAAACCTGAAATAACAGATAAGTACAAAAATGTTATGTCTTTTTTAATTATATGTAATTTATACTAAATTATACTTATAATTATTTATATTAAGAAAACTACTACTTTTTAAATTTATACTAATGATATATTCTTTCATTATGAATTTCATTTTTTATTCACAACCATACTGGTAACATTGAATAAAACTGCACAAATTCTAGAAACAGAATACTCTGATGGGAATATGGAGCGCACAGGTGAAAAATAATTAATAAAAAGAAAAATTACCAATTTATATTTATAATTTTTTATTTTATTATTATTAAAATTTATTGTTTAAAAATTTGGTAAACCCAGGTTTATATTTTAGTATTCAAGCTTGCCATATCAACGAACGTTTAGGTTTAGAATGGCGGCAAATGGAATAATATGATTGCCAATTTAGTGCCTATGACATGGGCGAAATCAGGGTTGCTAATTTGGTGAGTTGACATGATTGTAATAGTGCAACTCCCATTATGATGAAAGTATAATAGGCTAATGGTTTCAAGAAAACAAATACAATTTTTTCTATTATATTTCACTATTCCATACACATTCCATAAATTAATGAATTGCATATTGTTAAATATATATTATAAGTGAAAGGAAAACAAATAAGTTGTTTAAAATGAAAAATCTATTTAATAACATATTTCATAAATAATCATAAAAATACATTTATTATAATTATTCATCAACACTGGATGAAATATGGCATTTTCCAATTAATTTAGAGCACACTTTTTTTTAAAAAAAGAAGAGAATATTACTTTACACAACATTCATATTTGTAAATCTATACAATAGGGTCATAAGTCATTTTTTTTCAATGGCTCCAGACCTTGTTTGTTTACTGAATATTTCCAGTAGACTACTTATGTCAGACTCGAAGTATGTTAAACATAATCAAATATACCTCATAATTGCAGTAAAATTCTAATTGAGATCTGAGCTGACACCAAATTCTCTACATCCCTTGTTTGCCAATATGAGGAATTTTAAACCCCAACATATTTAACATGTTGCAGTTACTTATGCCACCTGATCAAGAGTAACACATATTTCACATGAATCAACCTTTTAAAAATAGTAGTCCTTTAATGGGCAAGACCCAAAACTGGGACATGTGGCAAGTCATAAAATTGGAACTTTGTAAACTAAACAACAATTCTTATAAAAGAGACATGTAGATTTAGCGCAATAAATTTATGGAAATCTGAAAATACAAAAAAGTAGAAAATATTACAAAGAAAATTAAATGCCTATTATACTGACGAGAGTTTAAAACTTCAATGTAATAAGCCCTTAATGCTGCATTATGAGAAATAATAAACAAATTAAACACTTTATTCACAGAATACCTTAACAGATTTTGAAAATAGAAGAACATTAGTCATTTTTAATTTTCATTTGAAATTAATTTCTGAAACATTAGGTGTGGTTCAAAACAAGAAAAATTTTAACAATCTTTTCTAAATGTATATTCAAAAACACACTGATATTCTACTGATTTCCCTTCATTTGAGTTATTTCAGTAAGGGTGAAAATTTTTAGTAACTAATTTATTGCAAAAAAGGAAATTATTGATGAAGATAAGTAAAAAAATAAGGTAACAATCCCTTTTGCGAAAAGCTTTTTACACAAATGTAAAGGAATACAAAACAATACAAGGTCTGCTCAAAAAGTATCCAACCTTTGGCCAGAAAAAATATTTTAGTTACTTTTTGGGATTAGGATCCTAATCAAATTCAAAGTAGGCCCCTTGCGTCTTCACAACCCATGGCCCACCATTCCTTCCACTGCCAAAAACACTTCTAGAAAGGCTTCTTTTGAAATGGTGTTCAACGCCACCATTGTGTTCTACCTCCATCTCATCTCTATTCTACTCTGAATACAGGGTCCTTTCAATGGCATTTTCATTTTCAGGAACAGCCAGAAGTCTCAAGAAGCTAGATTCAACATTGATATTGTCCAATAAGTCCTGTGTAACTGCAAGATGGAGTTCTTTCTGTTCCACTGACAGAAGCTTGGGAACAAATTTTACTGCAGTTCTGCAGATTATCACACAAAATTGCATGTGGAGAGCCTATACTAATCTCAACTTGTTCAGCAAACAATGATCTTTTGTTCTCAAATGATCCATCCCTTCAACTTCAGCTGTGTTTCAAATGGTTTGTAGCCTTCCAGAATGCTGGTCACTTCCACCCCCACACACAGCCCCTCCTTAGTTTGTGTGATCCTCATAGCTACAACTCCAGACATTTGTTGAATCTTATGAATTGTTTCACTTATAAAATCACCAAGCTTTTGACAAAAAATTTGATGTACCTCTGCTCAAGTTGCCCAGTCATCTTAAGAGAAATTAAAATCTGACTAACATGTGTAATAGCACTTCACTCGACTGCCTGTAGGAAATGACTGGTACACTAGAATGAGAGGAAAGAACTCAAGCATGTGCATTAAGCTGTCACCACAGTGGGACCACTTTATGACATTGCCAAAGGAGATGTTGAGAATTTTAGCAATATCCTGAGACAAATGCTGCAATTAACATGAAGCTTTGAAATGTCACCTTCTATTACACAATTAACTCCATCTACCAGTAATTTTCAAACACTCTGATTCTCTATTGTATTTATATAGATAATTTAATTTGCACGGAAAATTAGTACAATCATTGGAGCTCTTGTTACTTCACTTTTAGAAATATCCTCGTTATTTGTAACTTACTCTTGGCTCATCTTTAATAGTCAAATATTTAAAAAAAAAAAAAAATATTGATTCAAATCAATATAAATCAATTTTTAAAAAATATGGATTAAATTATTTGTAAGTCACTAATCAAGTCTTCAAAAAGAGATAATTATTTCTAGTACTTAATATTGCGTGAAAACACAATAAATAATACTTCATTTTTTCAATAAAATTTTAACATTATGTATAAAGTTGACTTATAAAAAAATTATACAGAATTTTAAAACAAAATTTTTATTATATATTAAAAACATGTTAAAATTTTTTTGATGATTCTATTTTTAAAAAAATTTTTACCTGCATATTTCTAAATGTCTGATACATATATAAGCCTCGACAATCTTTCAATGCTAATTTTTTAAATTTCTAAAATTCTGAATTTTTTTAAAAAAGATTGAATTAGTAAGATAGCACAGTAGAGAGTCCCGAAAACTCTGCCTAATGTGGACCAAAGGGAGGTTGAGTATGTGAAAATGTCAGGTTATCGAGAACGGGATTAAAAAAAAATAATTACAAGTATTTCCTCAGAAAATATTGTTATGCACTTGTATGTATTGTTTACTTGAGAATACAGCACAGAATAAACTGCCCAAATACCCTTAAACAAGGGAAAAGTATGTACCTCATGAAGGCATAGAACAGGAGTGTCAAACTCGCAGCCCACAAGTGGACTCCGAAGAACATTTTTGCGGCCTGCCCAATATATCGGCACACACAAATTAAATTACAAACTGTCACAGAATAAAAAAAAAGATAGATAGAATTCGTTAAACTTTTTTTAAACATATTCTTTTTTTTTTTTTTGCTATTATTAAACAAAAACAAAAATGCGTACATTTATTTTGAACATACCATGATTAGGTAAATACAATACTTACGTTTTTAAGAATATTGATTTTTTTTTGCAGCCCACCTAAAATTAAACCTTGTTTATTTGGCCCAAGTTAGCCTTTGAATTTGACACCCTTGGCATAGAGCATTTACTACATGAAAATGAAAATTGATGAATGTGTAGTATATAGTAATTATACCTGACCAGACTACCTGAGAAAAATGCTTTATGAAGGCATAAAGATTAAGGTATATTTATATTTCAGGATATTTATAATGATATTTATAAGTATATTTATATTTCAGGATATTTATAATGAAAAATAAGAAGCAGACTTTTCAAAAACTGGCTACTTTTCTGTGTGTTGTGGTTTTTTTTTAACCTGCAAGGGTGTGGTAATTTGGACTGACGGATTGAGTGTCAGGTTTATGGCATACTGTATAACTAGAAACAGGTACAAAAAATTGGGTATTTAATTTCATGGTACAGAATCATGGTACATTAACCACAACACATTACCACTGACAACTTTTTGTTCTTAGGATGGTATAAAATAAATTCGACAGCTTGTAAATTCATCGGCAATTAATCTTTTGCAAATCTTTGGCATCTAAAATTCTGGGATGGAGTTAATACTTAAGTACTAAAATGTTTTTAAAGATTTAAGCCTTCTTTGCATGATGGAAATTTCCATCAAAACATTTAATGAATAAAAAAATTGTACTTGCAACAGGCATACTGTAAATTGGTTGTTGCTAGCAACTTTTTTCACAATTATTGTATAATAAGGAACGTAGCTGGCAAAAAAAAAAATCAAATGTCACAATCATTAGAGGGGGTTTGAACTTGTCATTCCACAGTTTGTGATGGTCAGAAGAAACGTGTGATAACTAATCTGTGACTTTTTTTGCTAATAAAAGTGATAACATGAGGAAAAAATATTTGTTTTTAATGTTTCTGTTACATTCAGTGCAATTTATATTGGGAAGATTATTATTTTCCCCAAATAATCTTCCCAAAACCTTGTAACAGAAATTTACATCACAATGTATTTCACTTCTAATGTATGACAAAAATATTTTTTACTATATGTTTATTTTATGTTAATTTTTGTAGAGAAATTTAAAAGAGAGTGATATGGAAGATTAACTTGAATCAGTTAGAAGGTGGTTAATTATCCAAAGATGGCCCTGATGACAAAAATTCTAATGATGAGTACCATGATCCAGATAAAATTAGCATAATTATTATTATTGTTTTTTTAATTATCACCTGGAATAAAAATGGTATAAATATATATTATTTTTTATTTATTTTGCACCAAGCTTAACATGCAAATTTGCCTGATGGATATTTCCATCATAGTGTTTAATTATTTTATATTATATATATTTGTACTAGGATTTTTTTAAACCTTTTCCCTTTAATCTACAACAGGAATTATATAAACCTGATTTACTTTTTTAAAAAAAGAAAAAATTAAGCAAAGAAAAACAAAAGAAATAAATTAGCATGTAAATACAAAAATCTTACATGTCAACAAGTAACTTTGTAGATCTAATTTTTTTTTGTTCTTTTTTTCAATTCTTTGGTAATTTTTCTCAGAAATAACTGACCATAACTTTGATGCAAAACAATTCAGATCATTCCCCATATCTCCATCCTGAAATAAATTTGCATAATTATAGTTCCTAACAAGGGTTAATTTCTAAAAATGCAAGAAATTAAATGCTTCAATTAAAATGTAATATAATATTGATATGCCACACATGTAAAAGAAATTGGGAAAGATTGTTAAAAAAACAATTATACCAACAAACATACCTAAAACAACCAATATTTTTTATGTGCTTTCCTTTATTAAATTTTTTTATCTGAAGCAACAGAATGGCCTTTAATTGTAATGATCAGGATCAAGACTTGATATTAAGTAGTATTTTATGGGATTGTAAAAATATTTTTAAGACCACAGCTTTACCTGATCTCTTCCTAGAATATATCAAATAATAGCAGCAACTCCAGACATAAGTGCAATCAAATTACAAAATTTCATAATCATAACTGATAAAGTAAATTATCAAAAATTGAAATAACTAAAAAAATGTTAAAAAATAAGGTAGATAAGTAAGACATTAAATAAGAAACTAAAACCCATGGAAATTTACTTTGGTCAAAATTTCAGAATATTTTTATAAGAATCATCAGATGCTGTAATCTACAATTTTATTTCACTTCTTTTAAAGATAAAAACATTTCAGTCAAGAACTTATTAGTTTACACTAGCAGTTTTTAAACTATGTCGATTCACAGAACCCTTAAAACTATAAGGTGTTTCTGGGGTACTCCATCCAAAAAAGCCTTAGATGAATATATCTTAAAATAATATTTAAAGCAGATGCTATTGGTACTTTAAGTTAAAACAATTAAAAAATTACTGTATTTTTTATTCAAAGTTTTTTTAACATAATACTGATGTTATTATACTAATGTAGTTGAAACATTAATTTGTCCTCCAGGTGTCCTCTATTATTGCATTATATTTAATAACTAGGGTATGTGTTTGCATTTTTTGCATGAACTATTGAAGTAAAGATGTGTTGAAATGTTTTGCAATCGCATTTCGTATTGATCACTAATTAGCTTCTATATTTTGTTTTTGTTGCAACATATGTTGAGAAATATTTTTAATTTAACATTGTTCAGAATGTCATTAAAATGTTTATAACTGTGTCGAAACTTCTATATGCATGCCACACACAATTTGCAACCTAAAATTTAGGACCTGTTCCCTACTTAAATTTAAATTTCGAATCTATTGATATGTCAATAAGTTGTTCCTTTTCTTGCATTGACAATTCTTCTGATTTACCATTCATGATTGGTTTTTTCCTCTGAGAAGCATTATTTTACAAGTGTTAGGTTATTTTTTTGAAAATGTTCTCGTGTAAGCAGTTTTTTTTAACAAATGGAAAAATGTACTTTATTGTATAATTTTTAATCTTCTAAACCTAATTCACTCTCTTCCACTCAGTTTTGCAAAACATTGCAACAACGAGTGTAAAGCTATTTTGTGGAACACGGGATCGTAATTAACAGAATAGTCACTATCTAGGTAGTACATACAAAGAAAAAACATTTTAATACTTTTTTATTATTTCATTATATTATGATAAAAGTAGAAGAAAATTAAAAAGAGCTTGTCTGTGAATTTATTTTTTAAGTCCCCTCCCCCCTCTCCATAGGACCTGCATTAAGAAACACTGCTTTAAGTATTTGTGGTCTTACAAATTCTATAGAAAACTTAAATTTATATTGCATGCACATTTAATGTTTTTAAAATTTTATTTTGATTTATAGAATCCTGAGTAAGTTTTGTGGAACACAATTAACTCAGAAAGAAAAACTTTATTAAAAAAAATGATAGTGATATGTAAAATTGAAAATTTGTCACCATTAGACAATCAAGCACAATAGTAAACTTTATAATCTGTCTTGTATATAAATTAGATCAGCCATTAAACATGTGCACCTTTATCAGATCTCAGTATTCATTATTTTTTAAATTGAAAAATATTTTGGAAAATTTCTGCAGTTTTTAACAATTGAAAAATAATTTTTGGTGAGCAGTTCAATATATTTTTTTTACCAATATCCACATGGAGAAATCTTTTCTAAAATACTTTAATATATTCTACAGCTGCAAAAAGAATAATAATTTAACATAGAATGATAAAATGTAATTAACATTTTAAAAATTTGTCAGTATGCTTATTTTAAAATATAAGACATTTTTGTGAGTTTTTAATGGTCCTTTTATAGGACACATTTAGTAAATCTTCCAATCATCGAATTTCATGATCCAGTTAGAAATAACATTCACATAATATGAGAACAAGTTGCAACTTGTATTGCATTAAAAATAATTTAAGCAATTATACGAATTGAAAAAATATTTCAAGAGAAAAATGCACAATATGTCAGAAGTTTGAATTTCAAATTACCCATATTTCAAATAATAAAAATAATACTACCGTGTTTAAAATAGAAAGAAAATTGACATTTTCAGAACTTGGGATTTCATATGATTTGTAATCCGAAGAAGGATCTAACGTACTCAGTGCACCTAAGCTTAAAACAAAAATTAATTAATAAAACCATTCTTTTGAATTGAATTAAAGTTGCAATAAACTTACCATTAAAGTTGCAAATAATAATAAAAAAAGATTAAAATTAGGTACTTCTCCATTTTGCTGGCGCAAATCTTACCAAACAATTGGCGACTTTATTGGCGACAAAACAAAATATACGCATAAATTTTTTTTTTAAATGTTACTCCTCAATTATTTTCATCTGTTTGTGATGAATTATAAAAAAGACGTTACTGATAAGAAAAGACCACAACATGTTTTGAAAATATAATCGTAAAAGGTTACCAGCAGGAATATTCCATTTGGTGTCGGCAGTATCATTTTAGGCAACCTTATTGGTTGTGCTAGTGAAACAGAAAAGTACTAAAAATTAATACCAGATTAACCTTTTTTTGGTCTTATATTTACATTTGAAAAGAAAATTAAATCTACAAAAGTTTAACACATGAACATAAAAACTTAATATTTTTTAAAATGCATTACACAACAATCTAAAAGTAATAAAATTATTTGTTTACAAACAATGCTTGAAAATAAAATTTAATGTGAGTAACAATTTCTTCAGCATTATTAAAAAAATTAAATTAAAATTTTTCCTAAAATTCATATAAATACAAATTTCATGATTGGAGTTATTTAAATATATCAGTTTAAATTCTAAATATAATTTTATATAAACTAAATTTTTAAATTAATTACCGGTGCTGTTTTCTTCTGTTATCAAAAAAACATGTATCAACTGTTTCATACAAATCACTAGAAATGAAAGGAATATTTTATAAGCATAGAACATAACTTTTTTTAAAAAAAACTAAGAAATGCTTCATGAAATGAAACAATAATTCTTAGCATTTTTTTTTGCACGAAAAATGTCAGATAATTTAGTACTTTAAAATTTAATAAAAAAAAAAAACAATTTACATTTTATAAAACTTAAGTTCTTTCAATATTCATTCCTGCCTATATAACAACTTTAAGCTCTTTCATACATATTTTTAACAATAATACTAACATCTCAATCTATAGCACAATGATAAAAAAAATCATACAAAATAAAACAGTGAAATAAAAATTTTAAATTAATATATACATATAGAAAATATTTATTAAAAAAGAAAATTAAATAGGAAAGGCGAAAAACGAACAAGAGTTTCATGGATTTATAATTTCATATATTTAGTTAAAGAGATAATGCAGGGAAAAAAAGATTTCTGTGGTATAGTGGCTAATGGCGATCACTGGGTTTGAATATCAGAGAAGGCATGGATGTTTGTAAATGTATAGTACCTTCGCGGCATATGGGGGTACTCTAAATAGCCGTTGAGTTGCAAATCCTCTTGTGAGATTGGTGGAAGGGGAAGAGAAGTGCGAGGCCCCTGACCACCTCCAAGGTGTTCTCCCTCAAAATTGGGGTGGAAACAAGCCAAATCGTACTGTCACCTACATGGTGCTCAAAGCTATGACAAATGATAGGCATACAATCTAGCCCTTTGCCATGATGAATTTCGTAGGCCTTGATTTGACACCGTCAGACAGATGGCATTCGAAACAACAAAAAGATTTAAAATGTTTTTAATATATCAATTATCAAAAAACAAACTATTCTGCCAGTGATTTTTTCAGATTCAGCATAAGCTTCCATTCTTTATTACCATTCTGAGACTAATCATGCTGTATGCCTTTTCTGTGTGAGGTACTGAGCTATGATTCCCATTAAAAGACTGAATGCCCTTAGTAACAAATCTTACAATGATAGCAAGTGCTCCCTGGTACATCAGAGGTATAATCATGGATTGAGATATCTAAAGTGAACCCACCTTTTCTAGTATCCAAAAGCAATCTAAAAATTTTAATCAAACGCTTCCAAAAAATCCTTAAGTGTTGCCTAATACTCTGATGGGAACATAATCCACACACACAGCAGTAGCATTCGCTGCTAAGAGGACCAAAGCTGTTTTGATTATGAAATTTAAAATTTTCTTTAAGTCAAAAGACTCAGAGTTACTTAGTAACCCATTCAGAAATCCTCTAAAGCCAGTGGTGGTCAAACAGCAGCCTGCAAAGAATTTTTTGTGGCCTGCCAAGTCAGTCAGAAAATCCAATATGAATCAAGATTTCTTTTCCATGCACAATCCAAGATTTGTCTTGCATTTTTCACTATTATGAAAACACAGAATTTCTTTATTAGGAAAACAAAATACCTCTGTTTCAACAAAGAGGTTATTAACAGAGTTTAGAGGACAAAGTAATAAGATCTCAGGATTTTAAACAAACAGAGCCTAAATATAATTTGCTCTGTTATCCCATTACTGCTGACATTAATAAAGCACCCGAGGAGCCACAACTTGAAATTATTGATTTGCTAATCAGATCACAGTGTGAAAAGGAAATGTTTTATGTTATAACTATGACTTTTACAAATATTTGTCAACTGAAAAATTTCCTGGGAAATTGTTCTTTATATTTTAGTTGACATATATTTGTGAGCACAGTTTTTCTTGCATGAAGATCAACAAGAATAAATACAGTTACAAGTTGGCTGACAAACTTGCAGGCTGTGATGAGAATTTCCAAAAACAATCTCACTCCTGATTTTAAACAAATATTTAAAAAAACTTAAGTCAATTCCTATTAAGGTCAACAAAGAAATTTTTTATTTTAGCTATTTTTATCAAATAGTTACAATGATGTACATGCATGTATATACATGACAGAATCCCAATTTTAAGTGACAAAATGGAAAGAGATTTTCCTTGCAATTTTCCATTCTATATAGGGTGCTGGACTATTTTTTGTTCTTTTTATATATATTCATTACTTAAATTTAATTATTCTACTAAAATAGTACAGTAAAAAAGGAATATCTTTCTCAGAAATTAGGCCATCCCAGGTGGGATTCAAACCCACAACTTTTGGATTAGAAGTCCAACGCGCTATCCATTGTGCTACAGGGACACAACAAACGAGTTTCCTTTCTATATATGATGGACTATTATTTTTGTTTGTTACTATTTATTCACTTTTTAATTTAATTCATGAATTAATATTTGAAAAAACTATATTAACATCAAGTGTCATCCTCTACAAGTTTTAAAAAATGTATTTGATCTTGAATGGATGAATAGAAATTATTTTATTAATGATTGAAAATTTGAACAAGATATATAAATAAATATATATAGGGAGAGAGTGAACTAATAGTAGGAATTGAAAAAAAAAGTGTGACAATGTAAATTTGTTTCATTAAACTGATACTAAAATTAAATGTGCTTGCAGCTGTAGATATGAAATCAGCGCAATAAATAAATTGAATAAAAGTGCCACTGTTTAATTTAATTATTCATTATTTTTTTAAAAGAATTTAATCATTTAAAAAAGGTGTGGCCTTCCAATATTCTCAACTCTCACAATGTAGCTCATATGCCAAAACAAGTTGCTTGCCCCTTTATCTAAGCCAATGATCCCAGCGGTAGCATTCTATTCATCCTTGATCTGGAATTAATATTCTCTTTTATTTAAATATTTAACTTTCTTGATGAGATCTCATTTCTCATAGCATTCCCATCCTCCCTTAATTTGCTCATGTTTCATCACTGACGAAACCTGCAATTTTATTAGCATATATGTGTATGTTTATAAATAAACATTTCTTAAGTTTTTTTTTTAAATTTTAAGGCATATAAGCAATGGTTTATTAAATTAACTTATAAACTGCTTTTTCTTGTACATTTATTTCAACAACAGCAGAAGATTTAAATAAGTTTTTACTTAGATAAATTTAGCATGATATAGTTAATAAGGTTTAAAATAATTTTATTAACAAAATCAGTTCAAATGTGACTTTAAGAATACTTCAAAAATGAAAGTCAACTGTAAAAATGTTGAATAAATTTATTATTTAAAGTCATATTGGAATTTAAAGTAATAGAGAGGATCAAACACAATATCACATGAAAATTATTTCATTTACCTTACTTTTAAAGAAGAAAATCATACATTTTTATTTAATGTTTAAAAATATATAAACAATAATGTTTACTACAAATAATATACTATAATTGAATATTTAAAAAAAAATGTATTTTAAATGCTTACATTTTTTTATTAAACTTTACTTCTGTTCTCAACCTTGATGTTACACAAGGCATTTGCTTTTTCTGATTTGTTTTAACATCATCTGTAGCACTTACATAGAAAGTGGCAATACGATAATTTACTATTGTCAAAATTTGAAGCAAATCCTTTTCGTGGCTGAAGTTTTCAAGCGAACGGCATAATTCATCAATAAAGTAAGATCCATGGTTTTTTGTCTCATCTTTTAGGCTTAAGGTTTTAAATGACATAGTGCCTAGAAATAAATTGTTTAAAAATATCAAATTAAAAATTTAAAAAATGTATAATATTACAGTTTTAATGTTGGATAAAAACAAAAAATATACTTTGATATATAAAAAATGTTCTACGATTATTCTTTCAATGTTTCTTACTGTAAAGGATATTAATACAAGTATAAAAAGATCAAAACTGGTATACCTTTTGGAAAAATCATTTGTCATTAGGTGATATTAAAAAAGATTTCTGTAAACACATAGTCTTTAAGAAAATTTATATATGACTACACACAACTAGTTAAAGCAATGATTTCTTTCACCAAAAAAATATTAATATTTTTACTACAATGAACTAATATACAAAAAAGTTCATGCATTTGAATGTGATTAATTGACAACTTTTTCTTTTGCTTTTCTTTAACTTGGAGAAGAAAAACACTGGTCATATGTGCATGTACTAAAAAGACCTTAAATTAAATCAAAAGTCTAAGAATTTTTGACACTTAATAATTTAATGTACAGATAAAGATAAAACTTATTTCACTGTGATAAAATGAAAAATTTTTCTACACACAATGCATTTGGTTTTAAAACAAATAATTTAAATATAATTGATATTCCAACTAATTTTAAACTAATATAATTGATATTCCAACAATTTTTAAAATTAACATGATTCTTCATTTAAAAATTAATCATCTGCAGAAACTAAAGTACAAGTCACCAACTAATGTTGCTTCTAACAAAGTTTTTTTTTAAAAAGTCAGTATACTTTGTGAGCCAAAAAATCGTATTTTTAAAATTCATGAAAAAGTAAGAAATTATGATAAAGAAGTGCAGTTTGCAAGAAAAGACTCGTAGGGAAGTCTGATTTTTTTTTTGCAGCAAAAATATATTTTTAGTCATGCCCACATTCAATCAAAGGAATGTGTTATCTGTAATGCGCTTCATGCAAAACAGTACACCATTATACTATGCCAATTCAGTAAAACGATTTCTACTGACTTCCTTTGGTGAGGACAGTGTGATTGGTTGAGGTTGCAAGGTCACCATGTTCAGCCAACTTCACTCGGTCAGATTCTGGTTGTCAGGCTATTTGAAATCACTCATATACCATTGATCCCCATCAACATTGACCTAACTCAAAGATTCTATTTGTTGTTAAGTTTTGACAATTTGTTCCGATTTGTTGCATTCAGTTGTAAAGGATGTTGTGGGCCATCTTAGTCTGACAATGTTTTAGTGGTGATGTTGAACAATTGTTATTGCAAGAATTAATTATTGGAGTATACTGTTGTTTTATATGTTGCATTTCAGATTGTCAGCAGCCTCTACTAGTGATACTTTTAAGTAAAAATGTTTTTGACACCAAAAAAAATTCAACTTTCTTGTGAGCCCTTTCTTGCAAACCCCATTTTTTTTCATCATTTCTTTCTTTTAAATGAATTTTTAAAGTCTGAATGAACTTTTGGCTCACTTGGTATTAGCAAAGCAATAAATGTTCTAAATAGTTATGATTCAAAAATTAATAAAACAGAAAATACATTTTGAATTATTAAAAATATCTCACCCCTTTTGGAATTATTTATATTATTAAATAACTTTTGTTTTCAATTTTGTTTTCAGTAACATTTTCTTAATAACTTGAGTTCAAACATCTCACTCTAGAAATATTTCAAATCCTTGGCTTTAATAAATTTGAAAAAAAAAAAAAATAAGATGAAGAAAATTTTAATATAACTAAAAATCCAATACTTCAGTGCATTAAAATAAAAATTCTGAGAATATATTTTAATTCAAAGAAACAATGAGCAAAATGAGACATACATACATACAGTGGTCACTAAAATTGCATGTGGTTTTTTTAATTTATATATATATATATAGCAAGCTTTTAATTAACACAAATTCTTTCATGCAATACACATACATAAAACTAAATTTAATGCTGATTTGAAGTAAAAAATGAAATTGAAATATTTTAGTACTCAAAACATTAAGCATTAATTGCTTAAAAGTTACACTGCCAACAATATTCCAGTATTTCAATCAGTATTTAAATTAAAGCATCATGTTACATCACATTAAACTGACAAGAACTTGAAAACTTTGCTTCAACCAACAGTTCGATTTGCATTGCCATACAAAACTACAGCAGAAAAATTTAATGAAATATAAAAGTACATTTCAGAATGCAAGTTTTAACTGACATTACAGCTCATTCACATACATTGATTATTACAACTTATGCCGTTAGTTCTCGGAATAATGATTGCAATTAGCTAAATTTTACATCCTGATCCATTGATCAAATGTTTCTTTTTAGAATAAATTTAAAGTAACTTTTTAAATATTAAAAAACATTAGAATTCAGCTTGTTTTCTTTCAATTTTGCATTAAATTTACTTTTAAGTGATATATAAATATCAGCGTTGTATGTAAAAAGTAATTTTCTACAAACATTGAGAGATGAAAATATAAAAATTCCAAAAAGTGTCCATAACTTTGGACATAATGTTTAACAAAATGTTTCCTTGACTTTAACGGACTGAATCCTGAAAGTGATGTTTTCTGTAGATAAGCAGGAGATGAAAAATATGCAGATTTTATAATGATAGTTATACTAGGTAACAGCAAAAATGTGTTTAGAGCTCAAAAATAGTTTATTCTGAAGTATTTTGGGCCACTAAACACAAAAGCAACATAAAAACTCATGATTAGCTCTTGTTTTCAAGAATCAGAACTCCTACTTTCTCATAAATATCTGTATTTTCACTCACCTTTACTTTATGTGTATAATCTTTTTGATGTTCATTTCAGTGGGTAGATGGAAGCACTTGCCTCATAATTGATTTTTTAAATTCTACGGAAGGCGTGTAACAGCACCATCTTTTCAGGTGTGTTTTGAGTGTAACCTAGAGCATCAGTAGAACAAAGAACAGACAATAGTGCATGATTCAAGTGACATTCGCTGTTTTTCGACTTACAACTCAAGGTAAATCAATTCAAATATATTTAGGTCTGAAAGACGTACCAGTTACATGGAACAACTACTAAGTACCAGAAAATGTTAAAAAGTAGTTTCAATTAAATAGATCAACCAAAGTTTTCCATTTTCTGCATTCAGATCAGAATGCCACGGAACTAAGTTAATAATCCCGACAATTTTTGTTATGTTTGTGGTGAAATGACTTTTGCAGTCCAGAAGCAAACCATCAGCCCAGTTGTAAAGACAGCTTACTTCCTTTACTTTGAAGTGAAAGTAGGTGAACAGGATGAACCATGGGTTCCATAGAATGTTGCAACTCTTGCTCAGTGAGACTGTGATAGTGGCTGGATGGTAAAAACATGCAAAGCAGCTGTACCCATGGTTTGGCGTCAACCAACGATGTCCACAGTTGTTATTTCTGTAGGACACCCCCATGAACATGGGTTAGTCAAGGAAGAAGAAAGACCGTTTGCAGTATCCATGCATTCCATCAGTCGGTTCCTTGCTCAGCTGATATGCCAACTCTTGACCCACATAAAAAGTATGAGATTGTAAAGGATTATGTTGAAGAAGAAGAATTCATTAGACATGGGACATCCCGTAACCCAGATTTAGACAGAAGATTTGAATGAACCCCACAAACTAAATCAAGCAGAATTGAGTGATCTAGTAAGAGATCTTGACTTGCAAAAGCAAAAGGCAGACCTTCCAGCAGTAATGGAACCTACCAAATGTCAAGATTACAGAGTACAGGACTTGTAAAAAGAACCTTCTTCATGTGGTTGCATATATTCATGTCAATGGCTTGATGAATTTCGTGAACATCAGTCATGATCCAAATAACTGGTGGTTGTTTATACTCTACAAAGCTTAGTTTGAAAACAGTATACTACACAACGGCAACCTTCCTTCCATTCCCATAGGATATTCCGTTCACCTGAAGGAAACTTAAGCAAATGTGAAATTACTTCTAGAGTTAATAAAATACGAGGATCATAAATGGCAGATCTGTGGTGAACTTGTAAGTCATTGCTTTACACAGGGGAATGCAGTTATGCTATACCAAGTAATGCTGTTTTTTATGTTTGTGGAACAGTAGAGATCGAAAATTGCATAACATACAAGACAAATGGCCATCTAGAAATCTGAAATTCGGTGAGAGAAATGTCCCAAAATGATTATCTAGTAAACCCAAATACATTCTGCTTCCACTCCAGCACACTAAGCAGGGATTCAATAAGAATTTTGTGAAATCCATGAACAAGGATGGAGAGGCTTTCCAATACTTTTGATCAAAATTCCCAGGATTGAGTAATGCAAGGATTAAGAAGGGAATCTTTGTAGGCCCTCAAATACACAAAATCATGAAGGACCCTGCTTTGTGTCAAATTCTAGAAGGGAAAGAGAAAGCAGCCCTGGAATATATATATCAGGGTCGTTGAGATGAGTCAATGCTCGCAGACTACAGATGGACAGTTATAAGGAATACTCAAGCTTCAACATACAAGAGGCAATCTAAAAAGAATTGTTCACAGGAAATAAATTTAAAAATACAACTGATTTTTTATATGAGCACAGTTTCTTGAAACATGACTTATTATATTGTATTTATTAGTTAGTAATGTTTTGTTCTTCAAATTTACCGATAAATTGATGGATTGGCTGTAATATATCTTAAAAACAAGAGCTAATAAATAAATTTCATTCACTTATTTATTTTTTTCAAACCAAAATTAGTATGAATAGGCTACTTAAAACTAGGAAACAGATAAAAAGTCGTTTTTTGTTGCCTAGTGTTATTAAAACAGCATAAAACTTAAAACAGTAGTACAAACTTCTCATGTTCAAGAGTCCCAAATTTTTCTTGATTATCAAATAAACTTCCTATTTAAAGTAATGAAAAATATATCATCGTTATTAAACCAATATCTGCTATATGCAAAAAGTATAACTTGTCACATAGTTACTTTGACAATATTCTGGCTGATGCATGTAGCATATTTTTTTCTTTAGAGCACAATTCACTGTATAATGTTTGAGTCAACATTAGTGTCGACATAGCAATAATTGTATATGAAAATTTGGTTTTTAACTAGTCATAATAGTCAAAATGTTGTAAGCTCCAAGAAGTGCACATAGCAGATATTGGTTTGACCATGTTGATTTGTTTTTAGTGTTAAATGTTTTGCTTCATGCTTTCTAATAGATCTATATGATTATATATGTCTATATGATTAAATGATCTATATTATATAATACATTATTAAATCTTCACTTTTTGTTACTCAAAGTAGCATAAGATATATTTTTTAACCTCTCTTTTCCATATAAAAGAACATGCATAATAAGCAGCTGAATTCTGTGTGTGAATCCATTATTTATTCCAAATTCTATATTTCTTTGTTATTCAATTAGTGCCAGTATTTAACTAATCTATAATTATTCATCTTTTTTTAATATACAATAAAATTAACATATTAAACAAAAATTGTGATATTTTCCCTTATACTCAGTCATATCTATTCAGATGAACCAAACAAAATAATTTATTATAAAAAAAAAATTTTCAATTGGATAAAGTAAAAATATTTATTGTTTAATTCACTTCAAAATAAATTTTAAACTAAAAATTGTCATTGTATGTATTTTTAAAGCCAAAACTTATTTATATTTTTAAATTAAGATCTCAACAGAAAAACTTAAAATTCATTAATAATTTAGTATTTTGGAAATCAGTTACATATAATCACACACAAAGGTTTACAAAGTCATCTATAATGTGCACGAAACCTCAAGGGCTAATCTTGAAAAGTAATATCTTAAGGTATTTTAAGGATTAATAGCTATGGATTAGACAAAATAGCAACTAAGACTTCCAAAATATAATCGAGTAAGAAACTAATATTCATTACATCTCATTATTATTAATATTTTTTTTTTAACTTTCACAACTTTGAAAAAATTGTTAGTTTTTCCCTTTGATTTGAATATTTAATGAAGTGAGAAGAAAAACTTGCGTAAAAATAATTTTTTAAAAAAATATATTAAAAATAAAAATGGCTAATTTATTGAATTTATAAGTTACCTTGGGGCTATGGGTAGCCTAGTGGTTAGAGCATCGGACTCCAGGCTGGAAGGCTTGGGTTCGATGCCCGATGCCACCAAATGCCCACCGAGTACAAAACGGAGAATGTGCTCGTTAAATCTGTGGGTCCGAACGGTGTCGCCATCTATCATGTTGCGTGAGCAAAATCGCACTGTTACCTTCTTGGGGGGCTCAAAGCTTAGGCTAACAAAAGGCGTAAAATTCTAGCCCTTAGCCGCGATGAATTTCGTGGACCTTGATCTGATGTTACTGTCGATCAGGTGGCATAAGCAACAACATAAGTTACCTAATAATCAGGGCCGCCGCGTGGGGGTGGCAAAATTATTCACTGCACAAGGGCACCTGGGCCAGGGGGGTGCCAAAATTTATAGTACTTATAGTTTTTTACTTTAATGTTACTTAAATAAAAGTTGTTAATTATAGGCCTGCAATTTTGCATGTTTTGTATTTTCTAAGCAATAAAATGAGAGAAGAGATTTTATTTTTATTTTATATTTTAATTTTGTTTTCATTTTTGTGGGTTATTTTTGTTTGTGTAAAACAAAATTTGATTGCCGATAAGAACAATAAAAACGTGTTCCATGTGGAGTTTACGCTACCACGGAATGTGTTAAAAATCTAAGAATTTGTAACATGTAACAACAGGAATTGGGAATGTTTTGTATCGGCATATTTTTATTCTGTATGTGCTGAGAAGCTGTTGCGTCTTAACATCGTTGTTTAGTTGGCTTATTTATTTAATTCAATATTCAACCCAGCAATGCCTTGCATTTAGAAGTTCTTTGAAAGGGTTGTATCCTAGTGATAATAGAACATTTTTGAAGTTGGTCAAAACTATAGAAAAATTTGATTTAATAATCGCTGAACATCTTCTCAAAATTCAAACATCTCAAAAGAAGAACATAGTGCAATACTTGGGGGATTCAAACTGAAATCATAAGCATTATTTCAGAAGGAATTAAAAAGCATTTATTACATATGATTAATTTGTCAAAATATTACTGACTAATTCTGGAATACTACACCTGATGTTTATCATATCGAAAAATTGACTGTTGTAATTTGATTTGTTTATAAGAACAAGAAAAAATCAATAAAGCCCAAATTGAAGAACATTTTATTAGGATTTCAATCTATCGACGACACTACTGGAGAGTGTCTGTTTGAATTCATAAATAGACATTAAAAATCAATAGAACTAAATTTATCAGATTTACTAGGCCAAACTTATGATAATGGTGCTCATTGAGAAGAAAGCATTAAGGATTGCAACAAAAAATTATTGAAAATAATGGAAGGGTAATCTATATCCCCTGCTCTGCCCATTCCCTTAGTTGTAAATGATGCAGCTAAAATTTCCTACAAAACAGTTAATTTCTTTGGAGTAATGCAGGAACTTTACAATTACATTTCTTCATCTGTTAAAAATTGGTCTATTTGCAACAGTATGTTGAAAATCTAACTTTAAAGCCACTCTCCAACACTGGATGGGAAAGAAAAATTAAAGCTTTAAGACCATTGAAAAACGATTTGAAGGGAATTTTGAGAGCATTAATAAATATTCAAGAAGATCAAACAAGATTTATGGAATCAAGAACTCAAAATATTTGATTCAGAAGGTTTCCTTGTTTAAATTTATTTGTTCCATTAACATCTGACGATATTTTAAATTTATTAAATGTGGTAAATGAAATAATTCAAAATTCTAAATGTGATTTACAAATTGTGACTGACAATTTACAAAATCTTATATCAGATGAAGCGTATTAACATGCAATTGCCAATCAGTGGCGGCACTAGACCACGCGTGGACGTCGGCGAAATTAGGGTTCGCGAGGCCTCCTTTTCTCCCAGTCAAGAAAACGTTAAATTACATAAAAGCCGAATTATAGTTAAACTAATGTATGAGTAAACGAGATTTATTGCTAATCAAATGATGACAAAAATTACACAAATAGAATTTTTTATAATTAAAAATTTTAATTTAATTTAAATAATTTTAAATAATTAAAAACTATGCGAGGCCGTCGGGGGTCGCCGACGCCTAACGCCGCCACTGTTGCCAATGCAAATATCGTTGCTGATGATTTGGGATGGATATTAATTTTCCACAAAGTTGAAACAAGTTTAAAAAGAAGCTATTTCAAGATGAACAAACCGACGAATTAATAAACAATCCAAGACAAAAATTAAAGGTTGAAATTTACAATATAATATTAGACACCGCTATTTCTTCAATTTCTGAGAGATTCAGTCAATTGAAAGAACATTACAATTACTTCAAGGTACCCAATTACTTCACTGTATACCCAATTTAGAAAACTGGAATGACAATGAAATTTTAAAACATTGTAAAGAATTAGAACAAAAATTAACGGATACTAAAAATTTTAATGAAAAGGACATTGATGGATTAAATTTGTTCAAAAAATAAAATCTTTGTGATGTTTCACCAAGAGGATAAGTCACCTATTGATGTTTTAAATTATATTTCTGAGAAAAAAATATTACTGATACATTTCCAAATATTGCAGTAGCTTTACAGATTTCTTTAACCCTGCCAGTTTTGGTGGCTACTGGAGAAAGAAATTTTTCAAAGCTTAAAATTATAAAAAAACTACATGCGATCTCTAATGGCGCAAGAGAGATTATTGGACTGTTCAATCATATTCGTAGAGAACAAAATTTTGGATAAATTAAATATAAAGGAATTGATACGAGCATTTGTAGCTGCTAAAGCAAGGAGAATCAATATATTTGAATATATTTTCTAATCTTTATATTTCACTCAAAAATTTTTTTATTATTTTGTTTTTAAAATTTATGAAATAATAAAAAACAATAATACAAACGTGTTTTATTATAATTTTAAAGCTTTTCAGTTCCAAAGTCGAATTTTGAATACTATAAAATAGTATTTCACACATAATTTGCAGCACTTTATAAGAGTGCAACAGAATCCCCATAAAAGGTCACCAAATTTCAATTTTAACAAGGGCGCCTAGTATCTACGTGGTGGCCTGCTAATAATGTTTAATGGCAACCACTGGTGTTGCCATTAAGCTAGTCCTGAGTGGGCCCTGTATCAAAATCCTTTGGAGGCCCTATTTTGGGGCTCCTTAACATTGTGCGAATTTTTGCTTACACATGCTAAGCCCCTGTAGCTTGGGGCCCCATATCATTGATACGGTGGTAGCTACGCCCCTGCTGGAAACATATGTTCCACTTTGCATCTAATCAAATGACAAAAGATAACCAAGCTGGTATCTTGCTCTCTTAATTTTTAGACTATTCCACAAAAACAAATTTCTCATGAAACATTTAATACAGGGGGGGAAATGCTGTTATTTTATAATATCAAAGCATAAAAGTAGCAAAATTATAAATTTAATAAAATATATAATATACTAAAATTAATAATTTAATTTGATAAAAAACAAAAAGGTCAAACATATTTTATAAAGGTTATTAACAACGGTACAAAACTACAGTTCAAGACAAAATATTAAAAAGTAACCCTAAAGAAATAAAAGTTAATGTGATATGCATTTACAAAAAATATACTTTTGAGGGTAGAGTATTCTAGAGTATGTTCTAAGAGTATTTTAAAAAGAAATTATTTTTTTTTAATAATCAGACTTTATAAAGTTACCTTCATATGTAGAATTTACAATAAGGAAATCTAGAAATTCAGCACTGTTATCAATTGAACCAGCATCAGTTGATTCAAGAATTCCTTCTTCACAATTCGTTCCGCGACAAGCCTACAAGGAGATTTATACTTTTAAAATTTTAAAAAAACAATGCAACATTAAAAAAAATTTTATTTTTGAAAAATTACATTTTGGTTTAATTTCAATTCAGAACTGTAATTCATAAATATAATTAAACAGCAAAAAAATTGGATTTTAATTATGATTATCATGCATTTCTCTTTCAGTTCTGTGTAATTTAAATTTTATTTAAACTTTAGAAATTATTTATAGCATTAAATTTGCAATAAAAATAATGAAGTTTAAAAAGTGAAACTTTAATCCGCTGAAGCACTCTTGAAATTATACAAAAAGAGTTCCCCCATATTCTACAAATCTCAATATAAAAAAAAACCCTATTTTTAATTTAAACAAAAATAGTCTTGAGAGTTTTTAATTACATTCTAATTATTAACAATACTAATTGTAGATAAAATATTTTAAAGAAAAAAAGATCATACATGATAATGTTAAATGTAGCTCAAGCCAATTTTTGACTGTTTTATTCTAATTTATTTCCAGAAGTCCAGGCAGCAAGTTTTTTTATGCGAGAGTAAAACATGTTAATATTCCATTCCAAAAGGGAAATACTTCTAGCGTTGCAGTGGGTAAAAAAAAAAGGCACTTTTAAATAAAAATATTTGATAATTAGGGTAAATTATTTACAAGGATTTTTCACTGTGTAAATGAGTGCTTATTAACGTCACACTATAAAACAGCTAGAGGGCTGTTGACGACGGACCTCATGATTTTGACCCTCAGTCACGTGACAAGGACCCGAGCTTGTCTTCCCCCATTTCCAAACTACCACACCACACCAATTGGAGGACTTTGAGCTCGACAGATTTGACAAGCATCAGCCCTTCTCTGCAGCAGGTCATTAGTGGCACCAGAACTCAAGCACTTGACACACTGGATGCAAGTTTGTAACCATAGCCATTAAACTATCACAGCTACCAGCCCTTTCAGAATCATTTATAATATTAATCAACCTTTGATTTCAATTTTGGATTTAATTTATTATCAGTAATAATAAAAGCAACAATCAGTTATATTTTTTTAATAACTAGAGTTCAAACACTTCACTCTAGAAATATTTCAAATTCCAGGCTTTAATAATTTTGAAAAGAAATAAAGAAAATTTTAATATAATTACCAATTGCATACTTCAATTAATTAAGATGACATGCCACAGCCATGAGTCCATTACCATTATCACTAGGCTGCTGCAGCCACAGGATTTTTCATAGAAATTAACACACACATCCTGAAGTATGTCTCTACTCTTTGAGAACTTTACTTAGAGAGCTTTATACTTTATAATTGATCATATATTATAAAACTATAAATAATAACAGAGATGAACTCAAAAACCTTTTATAGTCCATTACATGTGATGTCTCGCATTTTAACTTTTTCAATTCCTGCTATTAACTCACACTCTCTCTATATTTATGTATATATTTATCTTGTTCAAATTTTCAATCATTAATAAAATTCTTTCTATTCGTCCAATCAAGTTCAAATTAATTTTTTAAAACTTGTAGTGAACGACACTCGATGTTAATACAGTATTTTCAAATATTAATTCATTAAATTAATTACCAGTTTTCGACGCCAACTTAGATTCATCTAGATTGTTGTAGCAATGTAACTGTTAAAACAAAGACAAAAGTTGGCATCGAAAACTGGTTTTTTAGCCAAACTTGCTAAACTGGGAGTGCATTGTTACAACAATGCAGACAAATCATGTTCTTTTTTCAATTCCTACTATTAGTTCACTCTCTCCTTATATATATGTATATACATATATCTTGTTCAAATTTTCAATCATTAATAAAATACTTTCTATTCATCCATTCAAAATAGGAATTGACTTAAACAAAAAAATTTTTATTACTTGTTTTGTTTATGCTTCACTTTTGGCAAGACATAACAAAAAAATCATCAAAAGTATTTTTTATTTAGTGTTTCTGATTTTCTACTATGTACTTTAAATGTCAATTTTCTTTTTTGTTGGACCTTGAAGGTTTGAGGCTGCAGTATATGTTAAATAATGAAATTTGATATATTTATACCATCTTCTGTAACTTTCTCCCCATTTCAGACTGGGGTCACAACAGACATTCCGGACACTCATAGCATGTCCGGCGTCAACTAACCGAAGGAGGACAGAGGTAATAAAATTTTTTGGAAGATACCAAACCTCAGGAGATGTTTTATTTCACTCTTGAGTAGTTACCTGAAGTTGAAACAGACTGTCTTCTGATCTCTATCATCAACAAACTCTCTTTCAGAGAAATTGGCACAACTCAATCTTTTAAAATTAGCTCGTTTGAAATAGCAATAGGTAATTGTGTTTTTAATTTCGAATTATTTATTATTTTTTTAAGAATTAAAATAATACACAAATACAGAAGTACCTCCTGTAAGGGAAACCTTCGAATAAGGCACAATTAATGCTGCTAGTGGTCTCTTTGAATATGGACCTTATGCATTTACCTCTTATTAAGGAATATTCTATTTAAGTGATGCTAAAAAAAGGTTTTATTCTTTCTTCGTAAAATCTTAAAATTTTGAAGACAAGTTTGTGTTTTTCTTAAATAAATTAAATATAGTGTTGTCCTAATAAATCAATGTAATTTAACAGAGGAATGGAACAGAGAAATAAAAATTACAACATTGTTTGTTCTATGCTTCGATTTAGAGACAAAATAGAATTTATAATAAAGTGATTGCACCTCTTGGGGCGCGTTTTCTATGGGTTTACATAAAAAATAAAAATGCTGGCTTAGGTTGACACAATGCACTGGGTTTCAAAAAGATTCGTACAATGGAATATTTCAAAAATATTCTGTAAGTGCAAGATTTTATTACTCATTTTAAGCATTTACGCTGTAATTAAACTTTTTCTATTAAGAATTTTCATTTTTCATGAACTTCAAACTTAAAAAACCTAAGACTAAGATATTTATTTGTATATCATTTATTTAAAGATTAATACGACTTGAATTTCTAATTAAACTAATTTGTTTAGCATTAAAGGACAAAATATCCAATGTCTAGTCTGGTAGGTTTAAATTTCTAGCTCTAGGACATATTGTGTCAAACACAAGGTTCCTTATTGGAAGGTACTAATATATTTTTACCCTATTAATATAAAGTATTACGGAATATTTTATAGTATTTGCCTTCATGAAAAAGTGAACCATAAAGTAATATATTTAGTTTTAAAAAAATCTCTTTTGTTTATATATATATACGCGTGTATACATTTATGTAATAAATAAATTCACATAAGAGTGAATAACGATTTTACCTGAAAAGATTACTCATTTAAAAGAAAACTAGCTTATTTTAATGTCAATGAAATTATTTTGTTTATACGTATCCACAGCTGTAGGTTTGTACAATTTCATCTTTGGATTAAATCGAAATATTAATTGAAGTTAAATTGTTTTTCATATGCAGCTTCCACTATTAGAACGAGACATGCATTACTGCTCCCAGCATTAAAAAAAATTCAATTTGACTTGTTTATTGTAAATTTTTATTTTTTTTCTGAATCATCCATTATGAATAATTTTTCTGAATCATTATGTTATGTCAATATAGCACGTGTTTATAGATGGGTTATTTTTCTTTCTCTCTTTTTATACATCAAGAGAAATTTAGCAATATTATTTTGTTATTATAAATATATTCTTATTAGTAATTGTGTTATTGCTGATCGAAGTATTGAAACGGCCTTTCTTAAAAATTCTTTTCGGATATTTAAAGTTTGCGAGTTAGGTCAGTAATAGGTGAGTTGTTTCTATGTTTTCTTTCTTTTTTAAGCTTAAGAGAGATAAATTTAGTAAAATTATTATAAATATATTTTCAAATAAGATTGCACTCACATGTGTTAATATTTAAATGTTATCGAAAATATCCTGAAGTGACATTTTTTGAGGAAGCTAAAAGACAGAATTTTATTGGACTGAGAAATGTGTTTTTTTTATTATTAATATAATAATGATGAAAATACTCGAAAACTGTATAAGATCATGGTGCGAATTAATGACTAGGCTAAAAAAAACTGTACTATTGACGCAGAACAACAAAATGTATACAATCTAGAGAAAAAGAGAAGGTGCGCATCATCATTGAAAGAATGATTGCTTAAGTACAATTTTAGTTGAGTCAAAATTTGTCATTCAGAGGAACAAGTACGAAGTTGAGATAATGGTAATTTTTAAAGGCCATTGAATAATAGCCAAAATTGATTCAGTTATTTCAGAACACCTTAATAATGTCAGTAAATGCAAAAGTAACAAAACACGTATTCCTCACTACTTAGGGCAGTATTTTCAAAATGAAATAATTAATATTTTAGCCTAATCTACTCGTAATGAGATAACACGCATTATGTTAAAAGCCAAATATTACACTATAATTCTTGATTCTACACCAGATATTAGTCACACAGAACAAATAAGGTTTGTAATTTGATGTGGCACTACTGAGATGGTAGGGTATATAGTTTAGAATTTTTTCTATGAGTTTTTAGGAATCTGACTCTAAAATGTTTTTCAGATTTGGACACATTCTCTATTGAACATTTTTGAAAAAATTAATTTCATACCAAAAATATTTTGACAAATTTGCTTCTCAGAATGCCACAAAAATTATTTGATTGTTTATTATTAAGTAGCCTTTGTAGAATTAGTGATTTATATACTTTTCATTTCACGAAATCTATATTCTTTAGTACTTTTTATTAGATTATATCTTCTGATTAAATACTGTTTTGCTTTTATAAAATGTCTGTTTTTATTTCAAAAGTAATATTTTTGCTTGTTTATTATTTTGTTAAAAGTATTTTGTAGCTACCATAACTTATTAGCTGACCAAAAAAATAATAAAGTTTTGCACTTCTAATTTTATCTTTGCATTTCTATGTATTAATGTTTTACTTTTTACTCTTATACAGGTAGATGAGTTTATAACCACAATGCATAAATATTAAATAAATAAATAAATAAGTATTGTAATAAGTAAAAATATACAAGTATTTTAATAAGTAAAAATATAAGTATTTTAATAAGTAATTAAAATAAAGTATTTTAATAAGTAATTAAACATTTAAATATTATAATAAGTAATTAAATATATAAGTATTGCAATAAATAATTAATTATTTAAGCACTATGACAAGTAAATATGTAAGTATTATAATAAGTAATTAAATATATAAATATTAAATATAAGTGTTAGTCAAAATCTGAAAAATTCTCTAGAGGGGCAGCTTATTTGATCTTCACACGCTGGCGGCCGACACCCTAGGATCAGCCTTGAGCACAATCTAGACTTTCAATAACTTGATTCCTATCTTGCCAAATTCTTTTAACAAGTTTCAAATTACTATAAAAAACTTTTGTGATTCAGCGCTGTAAGCAGTAGCTGAAAGATTTACTCTAAAGAAAGAAAAGTCAACAAAATCAAGAATAAATAACAAAGTATTAATCTGGTTGCAATAAAAAAGAAAAGTACACATAATAAGAATCAGAAATTTTTGTTCCATTGTATATTTTCAAACATATTAATATTTTTCTTCTATAAATTCCACAATTACAAAAAGAAAAAATTCACCTGAAAAATAAAAATCTTTGGTTTTCCATAAAGGGTTGGATGGGTATGTGAAAAGCATCTAAGAATGTCATCTACATAAATGGAACCTTCTGGCATGCACAATATGCCTTTCTCTCCATGTGTTAGAAAACAGCAGATGAAATACTTGCTTTGTGAATGATCTTTTTGAGAAGCTATGATATAGAAATGAAAAATTATGTTCATAAAAAATATAAGAAAATAATAAAAGATAATCAAATATTTTTAGAAATATTTTGATAAGATTACTTAACTTAGAAATGTTTATTGACTATTCAAGACATTACAAGTAAATGAAACTTAACAATTGCTTCTGATGAATTTTAGAATGAAACCTATTTTTTTTTTTTTACCAAAGTTTTAAAATAAAACAGGAATAATCATTGCTTAAACCAGAGTTGGCCAACCTGCGATATATGTGCCACACTGTGGCATGCAAAGATTTATTGAAAATCTTATAACACTAATAATAAATAACACTTTTTTTTAACAATTTTATTGAAATGAGGTTGTCTCAAACAAATAAAAATCTCCAAATTTTAGATACACTTAATTGAATTACTATATAAAATTATCATGTAGAGAACACACTTCTTCAGTGCTGTGTGCACTGCTTTCCAAAGGGAGAGCACTTGCAAGAATTCGGAATTAGAGAGGGTGTGTATTTTAAAATATCTGAAAGAAAACAATGAACTGCTCCGTGAGTGCTTGCTACTCAAGAATAAAGATTGGCCATGGGATTTATCTTTTCTTACCAATATTTTATCGGACTTTATGACATTTTATTCTATACCTACCCAAACCACAATTGAACCAGTAAAGTATTTATTAACAATAAATTTGCACTTTTGTCTTATTTATTATATTATATTTAAATTTCCACTACTTACACTTGCATAAGAAATGCGCTTTTTGTATAATAATTCCACAATAAGCCTAATTATACTTTTCATCCTTTCATATTTGTTTGTTGAAAAATTTAGAAGTAGCAGGCATAACTTTTTTTTTTTCAGATGGTGGCACTCTTCCTTAAAGGTTGGCCCCTCCTGGCTTACACAAACATAATTTGAAAAATTGTAAAAAATTAACTAAAACATGCAGTAATTTTATATATTATCAACAATAAAAATATACAAAATAGCATTGAAAATATAATTATTGCTTTCTATTTAAAATATTAACGTGCTTCACAAATATTTTTGAAAGCAACTAAATGATAAAAAGAAAGAAAAGTGCACCATGTTTCAGTAAAAACTTTTTAAACAGAAAACATCACATAATATTCATTTTCTTAATCCAATAAGACCTTGACAAAAAGCAAATAATGCAAAAATAAATATATATCACCCTCCAAAAAATTTAGAATTTGCAGATTAAATATACTGTGCAACATTTTATTTAAGTGTTACTTTTTAAAATTTTGTCTACTTAATGTAACCTCTCCATGCCCTTGGACACATTTGTGGATGTTTAGTTTTTTTCAATTATAGTTACTGTCAAAAATAAATTGAATAAAAAAAATATTTTGATAATTTATTTACTATGGAACCCCTCAATAAGAGAAATAATTTTTTTTAGTTTGGCTGCACTGGTAATGGTAAGTTATGATATACAGTTAGAGATATGAAAAAGCACGGTAACTTTTTGGCTTTTTGTGATGAATTACTTGAATGAAATGTTAATATTTGATAAAAAATAATACACATTAAATACATTATGTTTTAATAATTTGTAGAAAGACAAAAAGAAATTATCAAACATACACATGTGTGCAATTACCCTTCAAGATGTTTTTAGTGAAATACAATGGTAAGTATACAGTATTTTCCTGTATATAATCAGCAGATAATGAGTTAAAAAGTTTCAAATTTCCTTGTTTGTATTATGTGCTGCCATGGATAATATGATAAAAAACATTCTCCATCAGAAAAGCATACAATAAAGTTTTGAAAGAAATGCCATTTATTTTTTTATAAATTAAATAACAGATGGTGCTGAAAGCTTTTTCGACTCGGCCGACATATTTCGGCTACAATCTGTTTCGTCCAATTGTGTCCAAAAACGAATTCGGTTCCTTGGAGAGATATTACAGTTATTAGTCATTTCACATTCTGTCCTGACCTGAGCTGTTTCGTCGTGAAAATATTCAAGTTCACATATTGTCATGTTGAAGAGGAAGCGTGTAAATTACACAGCCGATTTTGAGCTAAATGTTATAAGACTGCAAGACTGTTTAACGTTGACGAATAAAATATTCAATTGTGGAGGGGGGGGGACAATGAGGCTAATTTTGAAAAATGTGACCCAAAACTTTTTAATTATGGACTCGATGAAGCACATCCCAGTGAGAATGTTAAAAATGCCTTTAAGTTCACATCTGCAGCTAATACATGCAAGACTGACAAAGAAATTAACAGATATTAAAATCGAAAGTTTAGAAATTATGGTAACAATAGATGCTCAATAGAAAAAAAAATTTTGCAAAAAAAATTTTTTTCTGTAAAATTTATTATTTATAATTTTAACCATATTATGTGTATTTTTTTTATCTGGCACTACAATATCCGCAGTATATATTTCGGATTATTCGCTGTAAAAATTGCTGTTGATTATATGGCGCAGGGGATTATGCAACGTTTTTTTTATTTTTGCACTCGGAAAAAAACAGCTTTGAGGATGATATGCCGCTGCGGATTATGTACAGGAAAATACGGTAATTTAATATTTCATTTAAGGGTATAACAAAATCTACAAATTATGATTTTGCATGCCCAGGTTCCAACAAAAATGTAAAAGGAAAATTTAACTAAGACCCAAATTATTACAAAAGGAAAAAATAACAATTCAGACAATGAAGATTTGGAAATATCTGATACAGAAAGTGAAAGCAACTTATACAGACCATTAGGAGTTGCAAGAGAATTTTCGGATTCTGATAAAAGTGTTCAATATCATTTACCAAAAAGTTCTGTATGTGAACAACCACCTAAAAAATCCAAAAGCTGGACCATAATTGGTCCTGAAATCAGACTGGTTGGTATACACTGGTGTGCAAAAATTAAGGACGAGACGGTTTTTTCAATATAACTTTGTACAAAAGCATTCCAAATCCACACATTTAATACCGTAAGATCCCCAATACGTAAGGACATGAGTAATGTAAGCAACACTTACTAAAAGAGAAATCAGAGGGATAAAAAGAAGCTTTACTGAAAAAGTAGCATGGAGCGCAATGCGACTGAAGGCCGAAACATCCCTGTGATGGGTGTCCAGCAAGAAATATCCGGTCTTTAGTAGGGGATATGATCTCCCCTGACTGCTAGGCAGGTTTCACAGCGTCTGCCCATGCTGAGAATGAGGGTGTCGATGAGTTGTTGAGGCATTGCTGCCCATTCGTCTTGCAGCGCCAATCGAAGCTCCGGAATCGTTACTGGTGGTAAGGTACGAGCTGTCAAGCGTCTGCCTAGAAAATCCCATACATGCTCGATGGGATTGAGATCCGGAGATCGTGCCGGCCAATCCATACGTTCAATATCCTCACTCTCTAAGAGCTGTTCGGCAGCTACTGTGCAACGGCATGGTGCATTGTCGTCCATGAAAAGGAACTGCGGACCCATAGCGCCTCTAAAAAGACCCACATATGGAAGAAGAATCTCGTTACAATAACGGGTCCCGTTGACTGAACCTGCGTCGAAGATGTGAAGGTCTGTACGACTACCAAGCATGATGCCTCCCCAAAGGAAAACACCGCCACCTCCATACCTGTCCCTTTCAATGATGTTCGAGGGATGATTGCGGCTTCCCCGCTCTCTCCAGATGAGTATGCGATGAGAATCGCTACTCAGACTGAATCTGCTCTCATCTGTAAAGAGTACTCGTCCCCATTCATTGTCTCTCCAATTCCGGTGTTCCCGGCACCACAGAGAACGCCTTCTCCGATGGGCAGGCGTTAGAGGTACACACCGTACAGGGCGTCGTGCAAACAGACCACCACCGTGCAGTCTTCTGGCCGCGGTAAAACGCGATATCGGTCGTCCAGTCGCCTGTGTCTAGCGATTTCTCCCGCTGTCTGCCGCCTGTTTCTTCTGGCCTGTAAGGCAATATACCAGTCATCTGTGGGTGTGGTTCCTCGTGGACGACCACTACTGAACCCCCGGATAGCTGTTCCTGTAGTTTGAAATTGTCTCCAAAGTCGTGAAACGATGCTGTGAGCAATTCCAAACTCTGCAGCCACACTTGTCACACTGCGACCTTCCTCCAACTTCCCAATGATTCGACCTCGGGTAAAAGCATCCAGATGTCGTCTAACAGATTGATTATTCGCCATTTCTCGCTGAGGCAGCAACTCGGTGTGATTTTAACTGCTATACGGTGTGCAATCTCTTTGCCAGAAATACTAATCTTACACCGACAACATGCTTTACTACTTAGACACTCCCCCATTACGTCTACCTCTGCATATCTGCGCATGTGCTACCGTACATCACCTCACTTAATCTCCTGATTGGTCTTTCTGTCCGCTCTGCCTCTTCGTTCAGCTGATATGCTAATTTTTCGACTTCGTCCTTAATTTTTGCACACCAGTGTAAGTCATTAACCTAAAAAAGAAAAGAAAGGGCTATGGCCCATTGTACTCTAAAAAATTTAATTATTTAAGAACAACATGCTAAAAATTTAGCAGGAAATTCTATCAATGAAGCAATCAAATCTATCAATTTGCTTCTTTTAATAGTACAATGTAAACAAGAGGTTTAGACAAAGATGAAAGGAAATCAAAATTATCCCAAACTCAGTAAAAAATACACAAAAGTAAATATATATATATATATATATTGTGTGTGTATTTGACAGAAGGGTCAATAACGTATTAAAATAAAAGCCAAAAATGAGAGTTTTAATATTTTGATCAATTTTATTTAGTCCAATGCTGCTTTGGTCTTAGTGTTTTTGTCCCATTATCCTCATGTTGTGGCCAACCTGAAATACCTGTCATATATATATTTGGCCAAGCAGGAAAAAAGGTCGAGTACCCCTGGTTTAGCCTGAAAAAAAAAGACATGGAATTTTTGTCCATCATTTTACAACTGTGAATCTTTTTCCAAACGTTAATTTTCTCCTCCTCTCTTACACTAAGGAACAAAATTATCTTTATGCTGAAGAATATGGAGATCTTTGCTTTTTCCAATGAAAAAAATTCCACTTTAACGTAAAAGAATTTAAATGAATGCTAGAGCTTCTCTGGTTGAAAAGAAAAATGGTTAAGTTTCACACTCTTATATACCCACTGTAGTCAAGCAGCCATGATTGTCATTGTCAAGTTGCGATTACGAGTCCTAGTGCCACTGAAGACCTGCTGCAATTAAAACTGATGAGACTCGAAGTCTCTTGTTGGTGTGTAGTGGGAAATGACAGCTCAGGTGTTGTCACTTGAATAATATTCAAAATAGCAAGGTCCATCAACAATAGCCCTCATTTTCCTTCAGTGCAACATAAATTAAACATCAAATCATTTGCAATGTTGATAGGGTTATCAAAAATTATGATTCTCATTTTGGCATCAAACAATTTTTATCATCAAAGGGTGTATCAAAATAGGATCCAACTGTCAAACTTTAACTTTTGATTCTAACAAAAAAAAATTGATATTCTTAAGCAAAAGAGTTTTGTAACAAAATTTCGATTTCTTGTGTGCCCCGGTATGAACATGAATAATTCAAGATCAGCAAGTAGTTTCAAATGAATTAGAAATAAAGAAATGACCCCAAGCATTCAGAATACTTTTTAAGTTGTCAATTTCACAAAATGGTTAAAATCTGAGAAAGATCGAAAAATGAAAAGCATAGAGTAAGGTATTACTTAGATAAAATTTATTTTATAAATTAAAATATGAAAATAAATTTAATCAATCAGTTTAAGAAAATTATGTTATACATAAATTAAAATTGGCTGATTTAGTTATCCGCAATCAAGCCTATGAAAGGCACATTCAACTCTATACAATATTTTTCTTAAAGAAATCCAATACAAGTATTTTTCCTAGTAAAAAATATCCGTCATTTCCTAAAACAAAGACTGCCCCAGACATTCTCTCAATTTACTACATAACAATCAGTACAACAATTGTGAAATGATACAATCATGATAGAATGTTACTAAAACATAAATCAGTTCTAAAATAAAAACTTGGTTTTGCTTTTAACCCATTCAGGACCCCAATTCCCATATAATTTGATCATGCAATTCTTCCATCATGCCCTGCAGTATCTCATGTGTGATAACCTTTTCCCACCAGCTGTGACCCATGTTCACAGGGATGCGATTTGAATATGCAATGTTTTTTTTTTTTTAACTGAAACAAGATGGTTGGTTGGAGTCAGTATTTTTCGAATGTTTCCCTGAACTTTGACCTTTAATATATACTTTCATTTCCCATTTTTTTTTTTCCAATTTGATCCAAGATATTTATGAATGTAAACAACTACACAAATTTAACGGTACTTACGTATTAAAGCAACCAGGCCGAAATTCGCATAAATCGCCAAATTTGGCGACCCTACGTGTTATACGTGGTTTTTCGTAAAGAAATTATTTTGCTCACTGGTTAGATTGAATGCCGTGAAATACTTTAACTATGGGTATTTGGGATCTGCCTGCGAGTGAAAAAGATGCTGTTGAATTGTTACAGGGATATGGAATTATACCGAACGAACGTACTTTTAAAAATTCTCATAAAATGAAACTATTTTGGAAAGCAAATCTTCTGGAAATGTAATGTCGAAGAGTGCAATCAACACTTGGGTGTGAGAACCAGAAATTGGTTTGAAGGTAGCCGAATTTCATTTGTGACAGCGGTGTGCTTCATTTATTGTTGGTGTAAAGAGTTAACCTCAATTAAATTTTGTGCAGAAGAGCTGGGAATTGCTGACAAAACTGTTATAGATTGGAACAATTACATGCAGGAGATATGTGCCCTTGAAATGGATGAAAAAGAAAGAAAGCAAATAGGCAACGAAGGACTTATTGTGGAAATAGACGAAAGTTTATTTGCAAAAAGAAAAAATAACACTGGGCGTGTACTACCACAGCAATGGGTTTTTGGCAGAATTTGGCAAGAAACGAAAAAGATTTTTTTGGTTACTGTACCTAACAGAAGCGCCGTTACCCTCATGGAAAAAATTTGCGAAAATATCAAGGAAGGAAGCATTATTTATTCGGATTGCTGGAAAGGATACAAGACAAGTGAGTTGGAAAATGCTGGATTTCTGCATGGAACTGTTAATCACAAATATAACTTTGTGGATCTCGACACGGGCGTTCACACACAACATGTAGAGCGCATGTGGGGCTCAGCCAAATGGCGCAACAAAAAACAGAGAGGAACAGCCGTCATCATCTTGACTCAAACCTTATCGAATTTATATGGTGCCAAGCTCAAGCTGTTAATGGCGAAGACAGTTTTCAATCAGTGCTAAAAGCCAATAGCCAAAAGATTTCCGCCGAAAAAATAATTCTGCAACTTATTCAAATTCGAAACCGGAAGGGTTTAACTGCTATTTTATATTTTAAAACAAAATATAAAAAACTGTATTAAAAATCTGTAATTAATAAATGTACATTTTCTTTCAATTCATACTTTCTTACTCAAACTTACAAATCGCGCCAACCTGGTTGCGATAATACGCAAGTACCAATTTAACTCTTTTGAGAAAATTGAGACTTTAAAGGCTTGTGAATTGCTGCGCTATGGGTTTTTTATATTTTGATGAAGTAAAAATCAATAGAAGACTTATTGGTTTATGTAGGAGTAGATTTATCATCTGGAATTTGCCAGATTGTATTTTGTCTGCCTTGCATTACTTTTTCTTAAATCATGGAATAAAAAAAAAAAAATCAAATATTTAATAATTAGTAGGTTTCTAAATTGACAAATAAATCGGGTAGTAAAATAGAAGAAAGTGATTTTTAAAATAAAAAAGAATGTGACTATTCAGAAGACACTGAAGTAGTTGATTAAGTGGATAATAGGACGAGCAATTTGAGTGCGAGTCCCAAACAGTGTTTGGAAAGCATCATAGGCTTAACAGTTTTTAAACACCAAAGTAATTTTCTTATATTTGACCAAGATTTGTTTATATTCAGTTTTCTAATATTTTCTATTTTATGAATATTCATAAGCAAGTGCACAGAATTTTTGTCATTTTCTGAAAGTATATATTATATATAACTTTTTAATAAAATGAAAACATTCTTTAAAATTTGTAAAAAATTTTTTTAATATCACAAAAACTTTATTACAGTATATTCAGATATTATCGATGATAATGAAATGTAAATTCCAGTACATTTTATTCAATAATGATTGTATATGAATTTTTAAATGAAATTAGGCTTAACAGGGAAAATCACTAAATCCTGTGTGCATAAGTATACTCTTGAAGCATGCGGGCCTGGGGAATGCTTCTTTCTCCTTTCAATTGTCCTGAACAAGTTAAGAATAATTTAAAAATAACAAAATATTTTCTTAGTGGACTTTATATACTTTTTCAATATACTTTTATACAAATATACTTTTTCTAACAACACATTTCAGCTATATATATGGCCACACTTTCAAAAAAGCAAAAGTTCAGTTTTTATAAAACAATCCAGCAATGATTAATCAGTGACCCTAGTTATATTTAAACACCTCCCATAAAATCCTTTCATATGCAATTGTTCAATAAGACTTTATCTTATGGGTTCATTTGATTTTAGATGTATGTCAAGAAAGATACAAAGAAAAAAGTTTAGGAATTATTATATTAGAACAGTTTTGACAGTCAATTTAAGGGAATGTCACAAATATTGATAAAAATCCATACATAAATATCAAAGTTAATAATCTCAAATGATACACAATATTTTAAGATTAATAATTTTATTTAAAGAAAACTTTTGTATTATGATTTCTAAATTAAATTAAATTTGATTAGTCTAATTAGTGGAAGTTAACACTGCCATTTTACTGTACTAAACTAAATTAGGAATACATTTTCGTTCAATTACACTTACCGAAAAATGTGGCATATAACGTGCACTTTTAGAACAAAAAGAAATTATCGAAATTTACAGGTGCATGTTATATGGTGAGTATAAAAAGGAGAGCTTTAGAAATAGAGATGAGCACAGAAAAAAATTAAACTTCTACATGCATCAAAATATTGTTTACTCAAAAGAAATGACATTCCTTATGAACCAACTTAAAGGGTTGTAGTTCTAGAAGTATACCATTTTTTCCTAAAACTTGGAATACATTGAATAAATAACTACAAATTCAAATAAGGGTATTGCACATGTATATTTCAGGTTTTTCGTAAAAAAGGGGGTGCTTGTTAGATGGCGAATATACAAAACTTTAAAAAATACAGCATGGAAGTAAAGGACTTAATACATCGTATTTTAAAGTACATTATAAGTCAAAAATAACAAATTTTGTCCCTTCTCAAGAGACATCTTGTTTCTTAACTAAAAGCAACAGTTGTTCTGTTTAGAGAGCCAAAAATGTAAGTGTCCTTATTTCCAGTATTTCAAATAAACAAATTCGCAATATACAATCCACGGACAATCAAAATTTTGACTACACTGAATTGCTTTGAGCAAAGTTTCTACACCACAAACATCTGAAAAATGAATATAATGAAACATTGAATATATAAATAGTTAAATTCTAAATATTAACAAACCTTTAACTAATACATTAATTGTCTCAGGCTTTGGTAGATTTAAATGGCGATAAACATTAAAATCTAATCCTTTGAAATCATATTCCAACCTATCAGCATCCTTTTCTGATCCCAGACGAGGCTTTATGTTTTTGAATTCCTAATAAAAAAAGTGAACAATAAGCGAATAAAATACATTGCATTTTACAAAATACTTTCAAACATAGGTAGAATTTTTCTTCCACAAAATTATAATGTTTTTGCATAACATAGATTACAAATTATTTCAAATGTTAACTGATGACAAACAATAACTTTCTTAAAAGATATGAAAATTTATGTTCAAAACAAAAGCTAAAAAAAAAGATATATTCTAATATCAGTTTCTGCTTATGAAGCTTTTGCTTAAAATAAATTTATCTTTAAAGCCATTATCCTAAGTTTTTAGATTCACTAAATAGGGGGGAAAATGTAATATATAACCTGATAATCAAAAATGTGACAATCTCCAATTTTTCTTTCAGTTTGCAAATTTTCTACATTCCTAAAAACATAAAAAAAATTTAATACAAAATACAAACACTTATAAATAACATTAAATATCATACAAACATGTTATAACAAATAATCTTAAAGGAGATATGAATAGGAATTAAACTAGGCAGGAGCATTAGATCAGATACCAACTATGAAAGATACAAAACATGCCTGAATGAGTGAGAGTTATATTAATGTCACTCTATAAAGCAACACAAGGGCTATTGGCAATGGATCTTGTAATTTTTAACTTCAGTCAGGTGATGAGGATGATACCCGAGCTAGCACCTCCCTCTAAAAACTACCATGCAAACCAAAGGACTTTGAATTTAACAGATTTAATGTGCAACAGCCCCCTCTACACAGCAAGCCTTCAGTGGCACACTGGTCACAGGTTTGGTTTGTGACCATAACTACTAGGCTACCTAAGTCTATAAAACATGTATATTATACAACATTAGGGAATGAAATTTTAAAAAACTTAAAGAAACCTTTTTCCAAAGAAAAAGACATTATCTAAGACCAAATAATAAAGTTCTACAGGTAGGACAATTAAAAAATTTTAGGAGACGCATGAGTTAGAGGTATAAAAGGGGGGGGGGAGACTTATTATTTTTTATCTAGTAAATAATCAATTAAATTTATAGTTTCTACTTAAAATATATTAAATAAATTACAGCATTCTTAAAATATTTATCTGATATCACTAATGTTAATAAACATCTTTAAAACCCACTATAGGTATTATCTATGAAAAAAAAATTCTAAAACTTATCAATGCTTTAATATTACAGCAGTAATGAAATTTATCATTAGATTATACGTTATATTGCATGCAAATGTTACATAATATCAAGCAACATATTTAACAAATTCGCAGAGATATTTATAATAATTTTTCAACTATCTAATCAAAAACTAATGATTTCCTAAAATAATAAAATACTGTTATTTTAATCTTGCACACAAAGCCATGGAACAAAAAGTTTATTTGCCTGAACATTAATAACTAAACTCAGTGGCAAAACAGCCCATGAGGGCCAAGGCCTACTGTGCCCATCTCAGTTTTAAGACCTATAGTGCTGAAGTGCATAAGCAGATATTCCAGTCAGGTGGTCAGTCTGACATGACACCCTCAGTGTTAAGTTCCCAAACAAGGCTTGGTACTCATTTATCTACCCACTGAAGGGATAAAAGGCTGAGCCAACCTTGCCCAGCCAAGGTTTGAACACTGGACCTGTGGCATGGAAGTGTGATACGCTACCATTCAGCCCCCCATTGGGCAATCTAATATTAAAAACCCAGGTTTATTTCAAGATAAATATTTTTTTATACGTAACTTCAGCTTTAGATAATTATTTTATCTTCCATGTTTATGAAAATAAAATTTAGTAATGAATAACACAGTATATCAAAACAATTTGTTGTATAGAAAAGAACTACTGCTTTAAAGAAAAATCACCTTAAAATCTATAGATTTAAAATAAGTAAATATTATGCTTTATTTTTTCCAACATTAAATTAATAGTTTTTTTTATCTACAAATATTAAAACTTAAAATCTGGTTATCTTCAAACATTAATAAATGAAAGTCATCTTAAAATATCTGTTACTTCATTTTCTAATAAAGATTTATCTTTTAATGTGTCAACTTACAGTTTTATTTTAACTAAAAAGCAACCATATAAGATTGCACCTAAATCAGCAATTATTTGCATATCCTACTTTATGTATTAACTTCATGCCATTTATGGCTTTTAGAGAATTTCAGAAAATTTTAGCAATTCTAATTAGAATGGTATAGTATAGGTTTTCAAAACTCATAAAATGTTAGGCAATTAAAATTTGGCATGCAGTTAATCTCTGACAATAAAGCACTGGCACGGGTTAATATTCAAGTAGTATTTGGTTACAATAAATTATAGTATAAATTAAAAATATTGACATTGTACATCATTGATTAGAATTTAAAATTCCATTTAAAAACATAATTTTCTCTACAATCATTAAATGATTGATCTTGTTTCTGATAATCAAACAATTCCACCAAATTTAAATTTCCAAACACTATTCTTAGCTAAAGATGCATTTTTTTCCCAAGACTTGCGTATTATTGCATCAATTCGCAAGTACTCGCCAAGTTGGCAACCTCTGTTCTGTAAGAGTCGTACACGCTGAATTGGCAACCATGTGCTTCCTTTCATGTAATGTTGCCAATACAACTGCAATAATATGTATATATATAAGTATCATTTTCCCTTTAATAAACAAATAACAGTACTTAAGTATTATACCGTTGACCAGTTTTGCAAAATTATAAAATGACATCAAATGCCATCATTGTTATTTTTATTATGTTGGAACATGTACAGAAACTGCTTTCCACTATTGGCTGTATATTGCAGCATTTGGCAATAACTATGATTTGGCAAAATTAGTTGACAATGTAATATGCAGAACCAAAATAACTTGCAGGTACCTCTTTTCAGAAACATCTCCTATAGAAGGTTCGTCAAAAAAACCTTTATCCCGTTGTCTAGTTGCTCCAGCATCTGACTTATCAGGTTTAGTATTCATTCTGATAATTGTACACAAAATTTAAATTTCTATATGATGAAATAAAAGAAAAAGTATTACATATATACATATTTATGTTAATTATAATAAAAAGCAATATTAATATATTAATAAGTGAAAAAAACAATCCTAAAAAAATAAGCAGAATAAGAAAAACTCATTTGTGTCAATTATAAGATATCCTAAAAATGGAATAAAAGGATATCCAGCAATTCCAGTAACAAAGGATTTAACAGCATGCTAAATTAGTCTTTTTGCATAATCAACCATTCCCATCAGTTTATTTTAATAGGTGAATAGATGAATTTCTTCATGAAATCATTATGTATACATAATACCATACAAAACAAAAATATATAACTTATTTAAGAATTTCAGCATAAATAACTTTAATTCCTTCAAATTTTTTATTTGTAAATTTATTGCATTAGTTTATAACTCTTTCCAAATGTGTTGCTTTAATAAGAAAAAAAACTACAAAAATTTAAAAAATATCTCAAAAAAAATTCTCCCCCCCCCCTTAGATTAAAAAAAGGAAAAAACAAAATTAAATAAGCAAGAAAAACATTTTTGAAGTTTTTATTGTTAAATAAAAATTTAACAGGTATAATTCAAACTGATAATATAAAAACTTCTTATTCTATTAAAATCCTGGATGAATTTAGTTTTTTAATATCAAATAAAAATTTTTGATTGTCATAATTATGTAAAACTATGGAACAGCTTTAGTATCGCCCACCCATCCAATTTGGCGCAAATGTATTGAGGCGCCAAGGACGCCAAAGACAGTGTTTTGAAAACAGGGTTGCCGAGGAAACCCCGTTTCCAAAAATCTGGTTTTCTCCGCAAGCAGAATTGATGCTCTTTTCCAAAAGCTAAAAATTGGAAGTTGTGAAACCATTAGCCTGTGCAATTATATTTAATGCACAGTTTCCAGAGTGAGGGACGACCCCAGCAATTTTGCTTGATGTCAATTCTACATGATCTAAAACTTGTTCATGTACGAATTGACGCCAGTCTGCTAAAGTTGCAGAAGAAAAGCCAAAATCCCGCTCGATATCGCAAGTTTTTGTGTCTGAAATTAAGTGCTATGTTAAAAGTAAAATTTCCTGCAAATTTAATTTGCTGAAGGAGAACCTATCCTTAACGATTTGTCTGCTCGGCAATTCTTACACCTCCAAATGCTTCCATTTGATGATTTTTTTCGCTTAATTAAGCTGCATGGTTCCATGCATTTTGCACAGTTCAATTTATCTTTTAACAAGCCACTCTTCATTAAAAAATTTCGAAAAATGTCTTGTTCTCTAAACAATGCGAAAAAAAAGTACTGGTTAGCAATACCTGGGTTACCACTTTTTTTTTTTATTTGAAAAACCCCACGTTAATTTATGATTTAAAAAAAGTTGAAATTTAACTACAACGTTGCTCAATGGCATGCTTAACAAAGACCCAAAATTCGTGATGGCAAAAACTATTTCAGAGAAAACACGTGCTATTCCACTTACCTACTAACCACACGACGTCTGACCAAGAAATGGTCCCCATGATGCGCGCTCTCGGTATTTTAAACTTAAGAAAATGCGCCAAGATAGCCAAATAAAGCGAGTTTCTTTTAAATGGGGGCCGTCATTTATTACAACTTAGTACTTTTGCTTATGTCACAAGCCATGACGTATTTGAGTGACGTATAGTGTTACCACAATTCCTCCACTATGTTAAATAGTCCGAAAAATAATTTTTTTCTTTTTAAAGATTGCATCAAAAATATTAATTTTTAATATTAGTTTCGGCATAATTTTGCATTAGAAATTTTGAAACAGTCTTTGAAGACTGTTTTTAAAGTAGTAAGAGGTATTCAAATATTAGAAATTTGCAAGCATATAAGTATACACGCTAAAAGAACAACTCTAGTAGACATTACTCTTTTCTTTCTAAAAGAAAATTTCTAGTTTTATATTTTAAAGAAGTTGATATTTTTATAATTTAGGAAACCCTGTTATTCAAACATAGAATAGAAAATCATAGAAATTTTTGAGAACAGTATTGAATAAATAAGCTTATTATTTTAAGTAGTTATATGTTATTCATTATTACACATACTGTATTTTCTTTACTATAAATTTACTTTTAATATGTTCTATATATGTTATGTTTTTATCTTATTTTATAATTTTACTGTAAAACTATTTTCCATTATAACTATAAACAGTTTTTTGACTATTTACTTTAATTATATTTTAATTTTTGCTTGTTAAAATTAGTATTCAATATATGCAGATATGCAAATAAAATTAGAAAAAATAAAAAACTTATTTCAACAAAAATATTGACAAATTTGCTTCTCAAAAAGCTATACAAGTTATTTTATCATTAAATTTTCAGTAGTCTTCGTCATTTATATACTTTTCTTTTCACGAGATTTATGCTTTAGTTCTTTCTTTTTTATTAAATTAAATTTTCTGAGTAAATACTGTTGATTTGCTTTTCTAATTACAAAATGTCTATTTTTATTTCAAAGGTAATATTTTTGCTTGTTTAATATTTTGTTAAAAGGTTTTGCCGCAATCATAACCCTTTAGCTGACCAAAAAATAAAGTTTTGCTCTTCAAATTTTTGCATTTTTATATTAATGTTTTACTTTTTAATACAGGTAGATAAGTTTATAATTTGAAAATACATAAGTATTAAATAAGTAATTGTATATGTAAGCATTGTGTGTGTGAAATAAGGAATTAAATATAAAAGTATAATTAGTACCATAAAATCCGGCGTATAACTCGCACTTTTAACACACAAAATAAAATCGAGATTTAGGGGTGCTCATTATCAGGGGCGGCTCTAGGACCAGACATACCGGACCCCTGTCTGGGGCGGCAAATTTTAGAGGCGGCATTTGGACCGAATTTGAAAATACTTTTTGATATATTTTAAGGAAAATTGGGAATTGGGCATTTCATTTAATGTATCATATTTCCTTATTTTATAATCTATATGTTTATCGTCAAGTTTTTTTAATGTTGTAGTCTGAAGAGTTCGAGTGGCCGCGGTGGCCGAGTGGTCTAGGCATCGGATCATGGCTAGCGTGTCATGAGTTCGATCCTAGTACCACTAAAGATCCGTCGTGTGGGGGCGCGATGCACGTTAAATCTGTCGAGAGCTCAAACGTCCTCCCGTTGGTGTGGTGTGGTAGTTAGGAGAGGGGGGTGCCAGCTCAGGTGTCGTCCGCGTCACTTGACCATGGTTCAAAATTACGCGGACCGTCGCCAAAAGCCCTCGTGTTGCTAATCAGTGCGACGTTAATATTCACTCACTCACTCACTGAAGAGTTCGAGGCGGAAATGTACGTTAAATTGTGAAATTGGATGTTTTCACAACCTTCTCTAGTCAAAAAAGAGAGCCCAATTGATATTCCTAAACTTATTTCAACTTTATAATTTGCACCAAATCTTGTTATTGCATTAAGAGCTTCGCTTTTTTTGCCAATAAGTGCAACAAGAAGTGTTTTTCAAAATTAAAACTAATAAAAAATTTCTTAGAATCCACAATTTTCTTTAAAATAGATTAAATGGTTTTGCTTTATTGTCTACCGAATATGAATTAACTAAACAAACTGATTTTAAAAAATTGATTAAAAGGTTTTCAGAATTAAAATTTAGAAAAAAAATGTAATTTTTTTGTTTGTTTTGCTTTATTTTTGAGTTTTAGTTATTTTATTGTGATGCCTTTTGTTCGTAAGAATTATTCTTAAAATGTGTGTATCTATGTGAGCATAAATACACAATTTATCTTTTTGAAAAATAATTTTTTTACTTTGGGGAGAGGGGCGCCATTTTCCATTCTTGTCCGAGGCGGCGAAACTGCCCTGTCATTATACGCGGGGTGTAAAAATATGAGAGCTTTAAAGTTAAAAAATAATGATTCTAGAAAAAAATAAGACTCCTACATAGAGAGAGATCGAAATACTCTTTATTTAAGAAAAAAACAACGACATTCCTAATGAAATTAAGGGGGAGGGGGGTTATAGTTCTAGAAGTATACCACTTTTTAAAAAAAATATTTGGAATAATACCTGAAATAAATGACTTCATAACAAAAGAGCATAGCACACGTACATTTCAGGTTTCTTAAAAAAAAAAAGAGGTGCGCGTTATACGGGAAATATACCTAAAAATCAGAAGAAAAAAAGAAAGAAAGAATACAGCCTGAAAGTATATGTGCACGTTATACGCCAGATATTTTACGGTATTTAAATATATAAGCATTTGTCAAAATATGAAAAATTCTCTAAAGAGGCGGCACATTAGGTCTTCGCACGCGGGCGGCCGACTCCCTAGGATTGGCCCTGTAAATGGTTTTGTAAGATTGGCTATCGAACATGAATTAGCTGAACAAACTGATTTTAAAAAATTGATTAGAATGTTTTCAGAATTAAAAGTCAGGAAAAAACACTTGTAGTCTTTTGTTTATTTTGATTTCGGTTTATTTTTGTGTTTTAGTACTTATGTATTGTTATTCTGTCTCTTTGTTCGAAAAATTATTCAAGTTTTGTAGGTGTAGATCTGTAAACAATTTACCTTTTTTAACAACTTTTTACTTTGGGTAGAGGGGCGGCATTTTCCATCTTTGTCCGGGACAGAAAAAGTTGAAGATGGCTAGAACTTTTATATTATTAATCACTGTACAAAATTCATTCTGTTTCTTATTTCATACTCGTTGAAGATTCTTAATTAAAGCTGTAGATCTTTCAAAATGAAATGAATGGTTAAAAAAAAAATGAAATTCTAAACTAATGATTCTCAGTTTAAGACAAGAAGATGACCATAACTGCGGAGCATCAAAAATAAAATTAAAATAAATTATGTTAGTATGACTTGATATAACTACTCTTAAGCAACTATTTACACTTGAAAAAATTCATTTTTATTATCCTTTATAATATAATGAATCAATAGGCCGCGGTAGCCTAGTGTTCAAAGTAATGGACTCGTGACTGGCGAGTCATGTGTGAGTTCTAGCCTAGTACCTCTGAATACCCACCCAACAGAAGCGGCCGATGCACGATAAATGCGTCGAGGCTCAAATGTTCTCCTGTTGATGTGGTGTGGAAGTCGGGAGATGGGGTGCCAGCTCAGGTGTCGTTCTCGTTGCTTGACCATGGTTCAAAATTACGTGGTCTGTCACCAAAAGCCTTTGTGTAGCTGAATAGTAAGATGTTAATATATATATTCAATCACTCATTCATAATAAATCACCATCTCTATTTAATTATATTAAGCAATCAGAATTTATTCAGGCGTTATACACTGCTGTTTGATCGGATCAACTTGTTAAGATTTATTAAAAATGATGTTCATTGAAATCAAAAACAGTCATCCCGTTTTCAATGACATTATGTATTCTTTAATTTAAAGGTGTCCTTTTCATATAAATTGTCAAGTGATTAAAAGGAGAAAAAGGAATTCAAATACCTAAAATTTTCCTTGCTTGAAAATTATGTATCTTTAATTGTGGTTTAATACAGCTAGTTAAAAGATAAATCTCTCTCTCTCTTTATATAGTTTTTATAATCACATAATTAATATGTATATATAAATATGGGGTTGATCATTACTTGAATTTTATTTTTAGATAAGCGTTTTCAAGATTTCACTTTAGGAAGAGTTTTTTTTTAAAGGCTCAGAGAATAGAAATATGAAGGACTTAAATAGGAATATTTGATTCAAGTATAAACTTTTCCTAATTGGAGTGAAAACTAAAGTAAAAAGTCAAGCAAATCTAATTCTAATGTTATCCTTTATTCAATATTGGCTATAATCTGTGAATAAATCTAAAATCGGTGCTAATTAAAACATTCAATTTTATTTTACAAAGAGAGATAAGTGATTATGATGTAACATTCTTTTTCGGCACTTTCACATTCTAGAATTTCCTTAGTGATTCAATATTCAGTCTTTAATAGTAATAAAATGTTTTTAAAATCATTTTCCGAGTTTTTGATATTTATATAATATTTTTAAGTTTTTTTTTTTTTCAGAAAACACTGAATAAAAAAAAATAAGGAACAATTAAAATTTAAAATTATCATTATTTAAGTGAAAAAAACACCTTTTATTTTTTTATTGATATTTAAATTACGGAAATTGTAATTTTGGCTGTGATTGTACTTCAGTGTGATTCAAATACAGAAAAATAAAGTGTACAAAATAGAAAACCTTCAATTTCATTGAAAAGATTTTTTGAATCTTTTATAGCTTGTTTAGAGAAAAAAAAATATTACTCAACTACTTTACACAGATTATCAATTTAAAAGTGCTTTACTAAATGAAACAAATGATTTATATATATATATATATATATATATATATAATAAATTTTTTCTTTAAGTTAATACAGCACAAAAAAGAAAAACCAAGTAGAATTTTAAGAAATGAAGAAATTTCGAAAGTGCATTAGCATACATTGTAAATGTATAAAAATAAGAATGCATATACAACGTATAAAAATGAAAATACTTTTACAGATGAAAAAATATAATAAATGCATAAAAATAAATCTCAAGATCTTCCAGTTTTTTTTCTTTTCTTAATCTGTTTTGAAAGATGGTAAAAAAATTGTATGTTATAACTTGAGAAAAATTTATTTATATCTCTTACTGCTTCCTTTTTAAAAATCTAAAATTGTAAAAGTCGTGTTGTTTCCCTGTTTTGGTTGTTAAAAAATTCAGGTTTTATTTTCCACAATTTTTTTTAAAAAAAGAATAGCCATTTCCCCCCAAAACTTAAAGTTAAAAAAAATTAAAGTAATGAAAACGTAAGAAAAATAAAATATATATATATTGTACAGTATAATTATATATTCAATTCCAAACTACATCTCAAAAAAGAAAAAATTATTTTTAATTGTGCAGGGAAAAAGAGAGGTTTTTGCATTTTGCAGAAACGTCGAATCCCCCCCCCCCGGAGTTTAATGTATTACTACGCGTAATTCTCCGCGTAATTCTTGCATATTTGCTATATCTGTCACTCAGAATGCGATCGACCTTCGTCATCCCCCCCCCGGGAGTTTAATGTATTACTACGCGTAATTCTCCGGCGTAATAATCTTGCATATGGTTGCTATGATCCTGTCAACTCAAGAATGGCGATCGACCTTTGGCTAGAAAACAGGATTTGGCGTTCGAACATCTTTAAGGTAGCACTGTAAGCGGCATTCTGTGATTGGACGAAAATATTGTGTGGAACTGGTTACCAAAACATACCATCAATCGCGGTAGTTGGCGTAACCTTTTTAGTTCAAGTTTTGGGTGGGCGATACTAAGGCTGTTCCTCCTTTTCAACTTGCAGTCAGAAGGAAATAATTTTTGTGTTTATTTTTACTAAATATGTAACACAGAACGTATACCATAAGGACTTTACTAAAAGCAATTTCACAAAAAACCAATAATAAATACAAATACTATTTGAAAAAATACAATAAACTAAAACAGCATGCACATTTCTCGATATTTTTTTCTTTCTCTGGATTATAGTTCTAATTTATATTGCAAACAATTACCATAGTTCTGACAATTTAAAATATTGCATTCATTCATTTTTGAAGATCAACTTCGTACTAAATCACTTTTGTAAAACATACATGTTACTTGCTGTCATATATACATACACAATGCTTTATCAAACTGAAATGCTGATCTTAAATCTGAGAAACAAAATACCTATGAGCAATCACAATAGCTAAAAAAAAATTAAAAACAAAAGTACATTTTTCAAGAATTAATGAAAAATCTTGATAAATTCTTATTTTACCATTTTAAAACTAAACTCAGCTCACTGTTAAATAAAATATATTTTTACGATATTAACACAACAGAATCCAAAGAAAATATTTAAAAATTAAGTAAAAAAAGAATTATAAATATTTCGGAAGAATGAAAATCAATTAAGAATAGCAAGTACCCCTATTAGGACAAACATACCGAAATACAAATTTTTTCACGAAAAAAAACAGCCGCTATACTTTAAGAGTATCTTATGTAAAAAGCAAAAACATTTTTTAATATGATAGCGTTTAAAAAATAAACCCTTTAGAAACCAACACAGCCAGATAAAACACTTATCATATGAACCGTATCTTGAACCAAGTTTCGTTTCCCACCTAATGTGCAACTAAATAGAATCATTGTTTGATTGAATTTTGATAAAAGAGAAACAAATGCTATTTTATCTCTTACAATTTCTCCATAAACTTCCCAGAGTCATCTCCAAGCTTTAATTATAAAATAAATATAATGGTATCCCATTTTCTTCTACGACGGTACTGAATATTGCACACACATACTGAAATTGCCGCTAAAATACTAAATCGAACGGTACAAAAATTCGCCGTGAAGTAGAATGCTAGATTTTAGCCTGTCTGTCAAATCACAGCAGAAGGAGTTAACGGATGTTGTCCCCCTCCATATTCAAATAGCATTCGACTGACACGGTGGTCTCATCTTTTAACTTTTAAAACTTGATCTTTCCATACTTTATTATTTTTGATGATAAATACCACAAAAATCGCTCTTTCTCATGCCTCAAGGCGGTGTAATCGGCCCGATCCTAAATAATTTTTATGCGTATGATTTCCCGTTTTTGTAGATGTTGCAACCATTCTAATATAATCACAGTCTGTCCTTCAAATTAAGAAAAAGCTACAAACTATTTAAATTATGGAGACTTAGGGAAAATAGAATAATGGTTAACTTTCTGACGTATTGCAGCCAAATAAACAAAAGCCCTAATTTTTATGAATGGTCCTGACTCTCCATCAAACTACTTAACAGTCAGTGGCATAACGTACTCCCCCGCAATGCGGGGGTGTCCAGTGATTCTAGGGGGTCCCGAGCCCTGACTGACGTCAAGTACGTATTTGGGCCCACAACCTGGTTTTGCAGGGGACCCTAATATTCTCCGTTTCGCAACTGCTAAAACATTAGTTGGAACTCCCCAAGATCAAATATTTCAGAATCACCCTGGATCCCAAACTGACAGTTTGTTTCAAAAAATTAGACACGTTCAGAGAGCGGAATGTCAGTGGAAGTGTCATTTTCGTCACTTCACCTAGGTTCAGAATTACGAGGATCGTCGCTAATAGCTCTCCTGTTTTATAATGTGACGGTAATAAACACTCACTCGCTGCCTAAAGTAGAAGGCTTGGCAAACGAGTACCGCGCGACCTTTTCTTTCTTTCTTACAAGATTCTTTTCCAATTCCAAACAGATTCTCCGCGCTTCGAAAACCAGAAGTATCGCGTCCTCGATTCTTTTCCAATTTCGAACCGATTCCCCTCACTGAAAAATGCTGGCAAACGTTTAGCTCCTTCCCCATTCCAAACCGATTAATCTCAAATTGTATGTCCAAGTATGCACTTATCTTTCTCTCTCTCTGACCTCCCCCCCCCCCCGAAATACATTGCTTACGGTTTATTTTTTTTAAAAATTACTCCTTCACTTTAAAATTACCCCACTGAAATTTAAAAAATAATTTCCAATTCTAACTTATGCAATGTTATTGTAGAAAATCAATACTGTGTTTCAGATGAAGAATATAAGCGGCAAAAACTATCAATGCTTCTTAAAATATATGTAAGCAATTGACACAAAAATTTACTATTGTATTTCCATCTATTAATTATAAATTATACCCCAGATTTTGTAGACAATGAAATTCACATCCTTTTGGCACAGTAGGGTAGACAGACCTCTTTAATATTACCTTGTTTACACCACTCCTTTGGCAAAATTTTAAAACAATTGTTTTTGAATAATTTTTATCTGAATCTCTCTCTTTTAAATATAATTCATTTAAGCATAGCCTTTTTTGATAATTTGAATCATTAAAGCTTAGCATATGTTTTTCAGTACGCTAAAAATTTTTAAAAAAGTTTATTTCTCTAATTTCTATTCTAAAATCTCGCTTCTTAGGGATTAAAAAAGTATTAATGTATAAATATTTGGCTCATATGCATCTCCCAAAGAATGCTTAGGTTTTAGATCTTATAAGACTAATCGCTCAAAGATGCTTTTCTGGTTTGTTACATTTTAAACTTTTCGAGGCTAAAAATCCTCATTTTAGCAAGGTGTGGAAGTTTGGTGAGTAGGGTGCTATATAGCTCAAGTGTCATCCTTGTTATCATAATCTTACCTCAAAATTACGAGATCATTTCCCTGAAACTCTTATTACTTTTAAATGCAATACTAATAAACTAGTAATCAGCTTCCGTAAATTTGTCATTAATGTAATATTTGTCATAACCACGAATTTGATGAAATTAAGATTTATCAAAAATTCTACATGAATTATACTGTCTTAATTTTAATACATCTCTTAGAGTATTTTGAAAATTGAAATAAAATAAGAATATGAATTTAGATATTTGATGCATTTCTCTTCTCTCTCTCCATGCACTCTTTATTAAAAACAATCAAACAAGCTTATGCAGAAATTTTGAAGTTTAGGAATAGTAAAAAAATATATTAATGAATCATTTTTGAGAGTTGTATGAACAAAAAAACATACCTTGTATATACATTGCATATTAAAGAATCAAAGTAAAAGGGGTTTTTTTTATCACTTTTTCTAAAAAATATGAATTTCAATAAAGTTCAGTAATTTAGTACAAGTTGCCTGTACTAATTTCGGACCCTGTATACCCCAAAACTATCTAAAACTTTAATAATGTTTCCTTCCTGTTATGTTGTATGTGTACAATAAGTAAAGTTATGTTGTTTTCCTACCTGGTGTTGCAGTTTCAATATGGCAAACACTATATTTATATACACATTCAAAATAGATGCTATACAAATTTGAATTTAAAAATTGGTGACAATATTAAAATTATTGAAAAAGTGGCAAAATGAATTCATCTATGTAAATGATGCAACAAATAGTGGTATTTTTGACAAAACTTTATTCTTTTCCTACATTAGTTTGCAATCTTTGATAAAAAGTTAAACAAACATGAATCCTCAAATGATATGGCAAAGGCCCATTCCATGTTTTACGACAGTTTTAAAAGCACACAGGGAAGGGTGAAAAGGACCTTACAGAGTATTTTTGACAAGAGGCTAGTTCATTATGTAGTTTTAAATCTACTTTAATCTTTGTGCTTTCACTTTCTTCTGTTTTAATCAAAATGAAATACAAGGCCTCCATTGTTTGAAATTTCACTGCAAACATTAAAAATTCTTACCGAGTCTCACACATGTTACTTTTGTCGCCACAAATAATATAATACTTCATTAATTTGTAACCTAAGGCAACATTTCAAAAACAAGTATCATATCATAAAGCTATGTTCTGAAAGACAAAAGAACACTCTAATATTGGGCAATTCGTGAATTAAAAAAGGATTTTAATTACATGGAAAAACATAAATGATCAGATGAAATTATTTATATAAGGTTTACAACCATTTTATATTGTTGAGGATATAAGTTTCCAAGCTAACTCTTATGCCTTAAATCCACAATGTATTTTATCTGACAGAAAAAAAATTCTGAATTCTAACTTTAAATACTCCTACACTCAGAAATTTTGTCTTTTATGTGTTGAAACATATTACATAAATTCAGACTAATATCAAGATGGTTTATGCTCTTTCAAATATGGCTACATTTATTATAGTGACATACTTTCCCTCCACAACATCAGAGTGGAAGAAATATAAAAATATTTTTCACACATTAGAAAATTTAACAAAAACTCTCAGTGGTGAAGTATGTTTTGTGTTCATCAGTAGTTATAAAAAAGAACTTAAAAAATGTATGAAGAAATGTTAAAGGCAAATATACAATGATGTAGAAGATTTTATTATAAAATTCGACTAGATAACTTAGAAAATAATGGCATTACTTGGAATTCAATACCTGGACCTCAGTTTAAATGAGTAATATTTATTAAAAAAAAAAAAACATGCAATCCAAATGGGCAAGCTGAAAAACTAACAAAAAAATAGAGACAGTTCTGCATTTTTAAAAATTTTAAATGAATATTTATTTGAAAAATTTGTTCACCTATTTACTTTACTCGACAAAAGGTAATTTTTCTAGAATACAGAAAAAAGAAATCAAAACAAAACCTTTGTGAGAATTATCAAATAAATTTTCAAAAGTTTTTTTTTGAGTAAAATATAATGACGATGATATATTTAAAAAAAATATATTTATTTTAAAATTCTAAGGTTGTTCAAAGATACAGTATTTTTTACTGAAACTTTTGTCATCAAAATATGTGAAGATAATGTCAATTTCATTGAAATAAAAGCAGTAACAATGAAAGAAAAAAAAAATTTATTATAATATAAAAACAAAGCAAAATCATTTTCTAATATCAAAATTAATACAATCAAATTTATTTAGCAAAAATTACATCTTCAAAAGATTAATCAATGAAAAATTTACTGCAGTAGTAAAACTGTCAGGTACAAAATATTGAGATCAATCTGAATTTTAAAACAATGTTTTAATTCAAATTCACAAATCTTGATTTCAAATTTCACACAAAATCCATACAAATTATTTTTGTAGACATGAATTTTTTTTTTATAGATTAACAGAGAAAACTTAATTAAAAATGAATACATAATATCAATATTTCAGATATATATAATGAAAATCATTTTAATTACATAAAATAATTCTATATTTTTTATTTAGTAATTCATTTTCTAAATACAAATTGACATTACCATTAGAGAATCATTTTAAGAAAAAATATAACAGTATATAAAGTGTAGTATTTTTTAAAATTGTAATTGGGGAATGTTAAAAAATAGGATTCAAATCTGGAACACTACTTTTAAAAAAAATGCTTGAACAATAATATATTTTGGCTTCCATAGTAAATACACACAATGAATATGAACTTATAATATTATTTATTTCTTTTAAAATTAAATTTTACCCTGCATGTAAAATGTACTATATGTTATTTATTATAATACAGTCATAGTAAAATTAACTTTTAGTTTTACATTTTTAAAGAAGAAATTGCATACACAAGTTTAGATTACTATTAAGAAATTTTAATATCGCATACTAAATTTAGAAAACGATTTTTATGATTAGACAGACTTAAGTTCTTTTATTTCAAAATTCAAGATTGTAAAAAAACATTTATATTTGATGATTATTTCATATAAACTTTAATTTTTGCTTTATTCAGTTGCTAAATTATAAAGAAGAGATGAAAATTTTAAATATTTTATTTTTTCAAAAGAAAACTTGGCTATTTATTGCCATTATATAATACTTTCTCAGAAATATTTATACATAGATTTCACAGAAGAATCAGAATTTGAGAAAAACTAACATCACCATTTGAAAGTAATATGCAATTTGATTTAAATTTAAAATATGGACGGTATAGTAGAAGGAATCTTTTGCAACATCAATTCCAATTAATACCGAACTAAATAATTTGTGTCCTTTTAAATTTATGAAAAAATGAATACACAAATATTTCCACATAAATTGAAGATCTCTCAAATTAATTAATATCCCAACTACAACATGTGTTTATGAAAGAAAAATAATTTCTTTATAATGCCATATTTTTATAGTATTTTCATTTACATAAATTCCTTTTTAAAAAGGTACCTGTTAAAACCAATTGTAAGTAGTATTTCTATAAACTGACTTTATATTGGTTTTTACATTAAAAGAATAGTAGAAAATTGTGCATTTATGTTTAAAAGTCAACTGACTTCTGGCAATATGAAAAGGCACTTGGCAAAAATATGAATTCTTAAGTAATATTTTTGTTAATGAATAGGACGGAATCTAACATTTTTTGTCAAAGTTGAAGTAACACAAGGTACTTGTTTTTTAAGATGCATATTAGCATCTTGAGGAGTAAAACTTTCAAAATCATAAGCTACTCTTCGATTTACAATTGTTAAGATCTGGAGTATATCTTTATCATAACCATGTTTCTGTAACGCAGTAGAGAATGACTGGACAAACCAAGAACCATTGGTAGTATTTCTCCACGAATAGAATCCTACAAAAATATATATAAAAAATAATAACAAAACAATAAAAATTGATAAAGGATTACAAAAAATATTTAGTTCCCTTTATTTAGATAAGAATACCTTTTATTTTTGAGCAATACAGAAGAGAGAAAATTTACAGTTTATATATACCAGTTTTCCTTGAATAGTTCAGTTAAACAAAATAATTCAATAAATATACAAATTTATCAGCCTCAAAAGATTTTTTAAACAAAAAAATAATAAAACAACTTTTATGAAAGTATACAATTCCTGTCTTTGTCCAGAATTTCTATATAGTAACAACTGCAATTCTTTATTTAAAAAAAATGATATAAAGCTATTTTATATATATTTCAAATTAAATCCTTAAAATACTTGACATGTATAATAGAAGATTTTGAAGAGATTACAAATATTCCAGAAGTAGTTAATTGATAAATACTATTCTCACATATCATTCTCTAAATTTAAAATTTTTTTTTACAAAAACTAATTAAGATGTTTTTGATTTTGTAAAATTTCAATATTTTACAAAGTGAAGCTAAAGAAATACATTCATATTTCCAATGATAAAAAAATGTAAATGAATCAAAGTATTTATATAATAATAAAAATTTCATAAAGATTTTAAATTTAAAAAAAATTAAGTTTAGATTCTATGTAGTGAAACAAAATTTTCAATGTACTCTAATAAGACACACATCCTTAACAAAATTTTTAATATGTACAGCTACAGTGTAATATTTTTTTCAATTATCATTTAATTTTATGACAATTTTTTCGAGAAAATATTCACAAATAAAATTTATGAAACACAACTTATTTCATACGATAATAATATATAAACATTTAGAATGTTTAAAAAATTTAGCATTCAATAAAAATTGCTTTAGACTAAACTCTAGAAACTTATAACAAAATATAAATTAATATATAAAAAATTTACAATATACAAAGAGAATATTTTTGAATTCTTAAAAATAATCCTGCATGGAATCAATTCCTTTAACCTATATCATAAAACAAATAAGCTTTCAAAAACTTACAAAATTTCAATTATATAAGAATTAAAAAAAAAAACACTCTAAAATGGATGAAAAAAACTAACCAGGAACAGTTGAATACACTATCAGAAAATCAGCATGAGTAGGGATTCTTAAATTACGTTGATTAGTATCAGAGTCTGAAGATTCTTTGGATTGAAGACTTACACCTGAATCTAACCTATCACCTTGACAAGCCTATAGCAAAAGGACTTCACATTAGGATATCAGATTTTTCTTTGAAAAAAAAGTTAAATTATGTTACTTCTTTGAAAAAAATTGCATAAGAAAATTTTAAAAATATAAATATAGAGAGAAACAAAATAATTTTTATTACTTCTGTATATCATTTGAAAATTTTTAATAACATAGCATACTTACCTAGTTTATTTTTAACATTAAAACTTAAAATGGATAGCTGATCTGATTATTCAGGTTTTCTATAATGATGGACTACATTCTTGATTATAACATATTACACTTTTAAAGTATACGATATATAATAATTGAAATTTTCATAAAACCGAAAGAATATACTTCTTGAAACACAAATAATTTATAAAAGGTGTGGTTGTAAAAAAAAGGCATTTTTAATAACTTCTGCAATTTTCATTGCAGTAGGACAAATCTGTTACTAATATTAATGGCTCGAAGGAAATTAAATTATAAAGTTAACACCTTAACTGCCCCCTGAGGAAGATGTATATATATGTTTTGCTCAGCCAGTGCAGTAACTGCCCCTGGCATATATCTATGTCTTTCTCAAACATGAGCATTTTTTTCTTTGCCCTGCTATCAGTAAAACTATTCTGAAGGCTGTGAAATACAATAAAATGACTTTGACAGTGTTTATGAAGGAATTACTTATTTCACAGAATGATTTGCTTATTTATGCCTTTTCTTTCTCTCCTAATTCCCCAAATATGCATGCCTATATGAAAAATGGTGGAACTGGAGAGCAAATCACATAACATTTAATTGGAAGTTAAGTGGTTAATAAATTAATTAACTTCTAAAAAAATTTGCATGATTTTTTTTTACACAATTGAAAAGAGAATGGTGAAAATATCCTATGCCCCACAGATTTCAACTAAATCCAATCAATAGCTCCAAATATTTGTGGGAAATACTGATGTGGGGTTTATAATACTAGATTACTTCTGCATAAATTGGGGGTCGGCAACCTTTTAGCTGTGGCGTGCTAAGCCAATCTACCAATATGGCTCAGCATGCCACACAGTAGGACATGTTTGAAACAATTCGATTCCCAAGGTAATGCATACAGAGTTAGAGAATAGAAGTCAATAATATAAATATTTACAGTATTATATATTAATTTTGCATCATTTAAAGATATTTATTAACATAAAAATAAACAGTATAAAATATAACTATTTTTTCAATGAAGTGGTGTAAAAATTTTTTTAATTGTACACATATGTATTTTTAAACATATTTAGTAAAACAAGAAATAAACAACATAAAATATAAGTATTTCTCTTCATTATAGTTAAATAAAAAGATAAATACAAATTTTAAAGCGAACCTAGTGCTAGCACTGCCCGATTTTTATATCACAAAACCAGGAGTATAATCTGTGATTTTCAATTAGACACAATTCTGTGAGCATTCAGTTGTCAAACATTTTCTTTGCGGATTCAAAATATTTTCCATCTGAGCAAAAATTTTTTACTTAGCTATGTAGAACCAAAAGCAGAGCACATGCATTTTTCTCTCTTCAAGTCATTGGATCTCTCCAACAATGACATCCAATATTTTATGATATAGTTGATTTGTCATTAGAATTATCTTTTGGATTCTTTCGTACTCCCACAAATGTCCATAATTCTGAAGATGTTTGTCAAATAAGGTTCATTACAAATTTATTAACTTCCATCCACTCAAAAATCGACAAATTTGTGGAGTAGTGCAGAGTGCCACTTAGAATTACACTGCATGCCAGATGTGGCACACATGTCATAAGTTGCTGACCTCTGGTATAAGTGATTCATAAGGCCCGTTTACATGGACGAAAATTGCCGGCAATATACCGGCATGGATCCTCTTTCGAGGCGTTTACACGACGACCCGGCAAAATGCCTGGTAGAAAAGGAGGTTTGATTTTTGTACCCGTAATGGGGCAGGGAATTTGGGGGTAAAATGCGTGAATGTTTTCTAATTTTCCCATGATGCATTGCACAAGATCTTTATTTATTCAAAGATGGCTGCTGTCGTGGATTGCACGCGTTGGTGTACAGAAGAAATACAGCTCAGAATACCATTTTATTTCCCTAATATACCATAATATTTTTTCCCCTAAAATAAAAGTATTAAAAACCTGATTTTATGAAATAAGAATTATTACTTTGCATGTATGTTTCCAATATTTTAATAAAATGATACATATACTTTAAGACATTAGTTTTTGAGATTAATTTGAAATTATTACAATATAATTCTTATGGATGTACACAATAAAATTGCATTTTTTTGTTATTTTTCCTGATTTATCTTATTGAGTGTTTCCATATGAGTAAAAAAGTCGTACTATCTTTTTATTAAATAACTCCATAAGGGTGTATTAATATTTTTTTTCTTTTACTTTGAAAATTGATTAAAATGTGATATAACCAATAAATAGAATTAACTGTTTTATATTCACATTCCCATAAATTTATGAGGATAAGAGCTTAAAAAGAAAATTAATTTTTTCTAAAATCTTCAAATTTAATCCATTTAATTTTTGTTATTAAAGCAAATCATGATTTACTGAACCAAAAGATATCCTTTTATATACATATTGAATTGAATGGGAAAGTACAAAATTATTTTATAAAAGTAGGCTAAATATTACTTTTTTTCTCCTTGAAGGGTTAAATAATCCCTCAATTATGAAACATACTATGAACAAGTTCTTATGAAAATATTGTACATTAAAGAAAATACACACTTTCTTACAAACAAAAGTTAATTTAGATTTTTAATTAAAGTTGGTTAATATGAAAGTTTTGATTAATAATTAGGAATTCTTCTGAGATTGAAATGAAATAGCTTTTAACATCATTTAAAGGTTTTGGGCATCTGAAATAATCTGACAACAAACAAAAATTTTATATGTTTTATAGTCTGACTTCCTTTATAATTATTACCCTTCAAAAGGTTTGAACTTTTTAAAGAAATGTTTGTCTCCAACATTCAGAAAGAAAGAAATTTGATTTTTTTGTATAAATTAAGAAACATGTTTAAAGAAATATGCTTTTTAATAAAATTATTTTATAGTAGATTGAATTAAATTGTTTTCAAGAAAATTCTTATTAGACAGTTTTATTTAATAATCAAACTCATTTTAATATACATCATTTATTGACACTTAATTTTAACATTACATGAATGCACTATAAGTGAATAAAGCATTTCATGATATGGTATATAAATCAGACTCTGTGGATGTAACAATATACTATAAGGACAAATCGAGGATCTAACTGCAAATATTCAACGTGCATAATACCTTGTACAATTTAGCACATCTTGATTTTTATCTTATTGATAATATCTAATAAATCTCTCGGGAAATCTTATGAATGGCTTTTTCAATTTATTTACAACAAAAAAGTATTAATTTTAAAAATATTTACAAAGAGTATTAAATGTCATCAACCCAAACAAATAAAAGGATACAGTAAAAAAAAATTAAAGAAAATCATCTAAATCAAAGATTAAAAAGCGAAAAAAGGTCAAATTATGCAGAATTTCTAAAACTTTCACTTTATATTTATCATTAAGTTTTATATATATCATTAAGTTTTAAAAATTTAATTTTCAAACACCTAATGCAATTAATAGTAAAGAAAAATTTTAAAAACATTTGTATCTTAAAAGTTTTTGTAAATTTTATTTACTCTAATTTCAACACTATCAAAATTAATTTAATGAAATCAATACTTTTTTTTATATACATGTAACAGAGAGGGTGGTGTCTAGGGGTATGTTGAATGAAAGAGAGACGTTAAAGTTTTAGGATATTTAATGACATCTACAGGTTGTTAAACCTGACTAGGCGCGCGCTGCTGGGAGAACAGTAAGTCTACCCCTTCTCCCGCTTACATCCGGGGGTTTACAGAGATTGGCGCTGGTGTCGCCTGAGCGTATACAACATACATTTACAAAAGTAAGATCTGAAAAGGTCTTTCTTTGTTTACAAAGAAATTAATGGCAAAAACTAGTCTTAATACATTACTGATGACAAATTAATTCCCAATGAAATAAGAGTTTCAGTTCAGCTGGAACTTCTACACCACATAAAAGTTTTAAGACCTATAGATGCATTTTAGGTTCTCATTATTCCATATTGGATTGCTTCAGAGCAATCAGCTCATGAAGTAAATAATGAAATTGCCCTTTTCTCTTAATTCATGTAACTGAAATTCTACAAGAAAAATTTATTCTACAGCTTCACAAAAAATATACATAGTAAAAATACTCACAAAAAAGAAATTTCATAAAATTTTTTTATCTTAAAATTTGTTGCTTTTGGGAGGAGGGGAGGTTTTATTCTCCTCAAATTAAAAAAAAAAGTGTATGAATTAATTATGTACAATAATTTTAACTTAGTAAAAATAGGGAAATAATCTTTAAATTCAAAGGACAAGTAAATTGGGTTGTCTGTTCTTTAAAATTAATTAAATCTACAAGAAAGACAGCGAGCTATGTGAAATATACCACACATAGGAACTAGAAAGCAAAAACAGGAGATTGCATTACGTTATCTACAAAACTTTTCATGGTATTTTTGAGAAATTGTATATGGTATGGGCCCAGATTAAATGAAATATCACAAGAATTTTGAAATTTCAGATCTCTTACAAACTGGCAAAGTTATAAAATCCACTTCTATACAGTCAACTTTCTGAATTAACATAAAACAAATTTGAATACTGAATATACATGATTCAGCAGATAATATCAATATACATGAGCCTTTTAGACTTTAATACTTATGTCAAAATTAAAATCCAGAGTATTCTTATGCTCAATACATTTTAGATAGATTTCTTTAACACTATGTTAATGTTTCAGTAACATGTGTATAGTCTTTATATGAAATTTATCATCAAAATTATTGAATTTTACATTTTGATAACCCTTGTGCAAATACCAATAAATGTATATTTGTTATCCATAGCAAAAAAAAAAAAAAAATTATACATCTGTGTGACAAATTATACCAGTCGAATTTTGAAAAACAAATGTGCTAAGAAATCCTCACACGTACCACATAATAAATAGATACCACACAAATATTTAATTTTTTTGTAATAGAATTATGGATTCAAAAAAGACTTTTTATTTTGACCATGCACAAGAGAACAGGACTTTTATATTCAATATATGCACACAAATATATGTTTATATAAATATATATAAATATACACACATTTTAATTAAAAAATTTTAATGCCATTATATTTTACCACATTCAGAATTTAATTCTCAAAAAATTATATCTTTGTACTAAAATGGTACTGCAAATATAGACTTTCAAAATGTTGCATAGTTTTTATACATGGTAATTTTCATTTCTAATGTTTGAAAGTGGTATTTGATTCATCAGTTATAGACATTAATGAACTTGTAGTAAATTAAGATATTTTTCCATTTCTGTAGTGAATGCTTTTCGAACTTTTCTTTTCATAGGAATGTAAAATTATTTTGTAAAATACATTATATGTTTAACTATATATGTATGTTCTCTATATAATTTAATTTAAAATAAACAAAAATTTACTTTGAAGTAATTACTGTAGACATCTATCCAAAATCCTTTTAGAAGTTTCTTTCGTGAACACAAATTAGTAAGAATGGAGCTCGATTTTAGGTGGCGACGGTTTCTAAGTGGTTGGTATTGAAAACAAGCCTATTCAAAGTGGTCAGGACATAATAAACAATGAGGAGATGTTTAAAATCTTTACGCTTCATCATTATTATCCACGTTTATAAAACACTCGCATTTTTACCAGGATATTAAACAAAAGATTTTTTTTCCTACAATCATCTTATCTTTTACTGTAATCGAGCAACCATATACAATTAAATAGGAAATTTTAGTGGGTATATTGCAAAAGTGCAAGAGCAAAATAGTCATAGCAATAATAGAAACAAAGAAATGTTGGGCTTGTTTGGCGGTAAGTAAACGAAAACATAATCACATGTCCTCTTCATGATAATCGCGCTAAATCTGGTTGTTTCCATGGTTACATTGTATAGCCACGTGAATCTATCAACCAATCACCAGATTCTCATGTAAACGGGCTGAAAAAAAATACCGGTAAAAAGCCGGCTTTTCTCCCCAATTCCAAATTGCCGGCTTGCATGTAAACGGGCCTATAAAGTTCTTTTCCTCATTTTTCAATATTGCATGATGACTGAACCAAAAATTAAGATTTATAAACCTGTAAAAGGCTCCTTAGGATTTAAGATTTCTGATAGTTTCAAAACTGAATAATCCCTGAACAAGGAATTTCAGAACACTAAAATACTACTTTCATAATTGTATTTAATGATTCACATTTATAAGGTATTAGTTTTAAAAAAGTACTTATGTTTTTAAAACCAAAACAAAATTATCTACCATCTGACCCAAAATCTTTGAAAAATGTTATCTTTCTTTTGATAATCAAACCATTAAAATTAAAATATATGGATTAAGTGGGAATAACACATTCTCTATCAACATTTTACTTTACAAACAAATCAAAACCTTAAACATAAATTTCATTAAATAAATTACTCACATAATAAAATATCAAGCTCAACTACTTTTAATATTTACTTTCATGACTTACTAAGAACTCAAAAAAATTCTTATTCTTTATTTTCTTACAATTAAAAGAAAATCGAAAATGCCCAATTTATAATACAATTTTAATTATCTAATACACATATTTCAATTAATACATAGCATAATCCAGAATTTAACATGACTTATATAAACTAGACTGTCAAAAAAATTAAGAACATTGAAAACTTTTAACACTTTTGGTAATTATTGAGTTTTTCTGTTTGTTCAATAACTAGAAAATACATATGTACCCACACACACTCTTATCTAGTTATACATAATAACTAGAACATATACATATGTTGTTGTTGCTAATGCCACCTGTCTGACGTAGTCAGATCGAGGCCCACAAAATTCATCATTGCATCGGGTTAGATAGTACGTCTGTCATTAGCCGTAGCTTTGAGCTCCATACAGGTGACAATATGATTTGGCTCGGTTCCACCCCAATTTTGAGGGAGAACACCCTGGGAGTAGTCAGGGCCTCCCATTTCTCTTCTCCTTCCACCAATCTCACGAGAGGACATGCAGTTCGATGGCTATTTAGAGTACCCCCATGCTGTGAAGGCATGGGGGCATGCACTATACATTTACAAATATCCATGCCTTATCTGGGATTTGAACCCAGGCCCTACAGCACAGCAGTCAGCGTCACTAACCACTATACCGGATGGGCGGCATATACATATGTAATGAGTGAATATAATGCACATACATATATAAAGTTATGAATCAAATAATAGTCTTGTAATTTAAATTAAATTGTAATTGGGATTTTAGAACTCTCCTGGTTCTGAGATTTTAAATATCTGCAACATACAATCCAAAATTTTGCTTGCCTGAATGAAAAACATTTTTGGTTTTCCAGCTAAAGTTGGACATACATCTCCTCGAAATGGTGCAAATAAAAGTTCTGTCTTGTAATGACCATCAGCAGCATATATTATACCTTGTTCTCCATGACTTAAGATACAGCATACAAAGCAACTGTATTCTGTGTGGTCTTCCTTTCCAACTGAAAGAGTATGCATTAAAATTTTTATTTATTTAATCAAATGTGATACAATCAAGAATCAAAAATATAATTTACAAATAAGACAAGTATCTTAAACTTCTGATTTTCTAAATCATCTCCATGAGAAGTTGCTAGAAATTGACAACTCTGAAAACAAAACATTTTTTACCATCTTTACACATTTGTAAGTATTTTGTTTACAAATTCCATCAAAATAATTTTATATGAATCAAGAAATGTTATGAAAAAATATTATGTAATTACAATTATAATTTTTACATCAAGTGGATATTATTTAGATATATTTAATGAAATAAACAAACTTCTCAGAAGTAATTATACCAATCATATTGCATGCCTTGGGTGATAATCTCAATCTTTTTTTATACAATTTCCTAGATGGATATTTTTTTATCCTCAAATAATTAAAGTGAAGAGCTCCAGTAAAAAATGTGTTTGTTCTCATATGAATTTTTGACTAACATTTTAATAATTTTCTTGTGGTTTTCAAAATTTTGGAAATACAGCTTCAAAAAAAAGCAAACTTTTGTATTTCCTAAGACTGGAAAAGATCCAATAGTAGGAAAAATACAAAAAGATTTTATATTTCTGATATTTCTAAAAAGATTCAACACTTTCTCATCGACTCATTAGCTCTTAAAAGTTTCTATAATACATAATGAAAAGAGGAAGAACATTGCAGAGGGTGGAATGATACATTGATAGTTAAATACATAACAACAATGAAAAGAATCAAAGGGTCATCTGGAAAGTGTAGTAAAAATGACGTTGCACAAAGAAGTCGGCTACAGATTGGAAATTCCCCCAATGTGAAAGAAATAGCATCAGGAGGCAACAAAGGCTAAACTAGATTGTTAGTTCTGAATCTGAACGAAAACAGAAGCGGAAAAAAAAAAGCATTTGCCTGGGGCATCGACTGCAAGAGGAAATATTACAGAATCTTTCCTTAAAAAGACATTTGTCAGAGTGCAATAATCAGAAAATGATACAAAATTTTTAAAAAAGAAAGAAGAGTTCACTCAAAAGCCAAGAAAAATAAAGAGTATTAAGAAAGTTAAAAGCACATTCAGGAATCATTATTTATGTAGGAAAATATGTAATTCATTCCTGTTAAATTACATTTAAACAAAAATATTTGTATATTTACCTTAAGTTAATAAAAAATAAGAAAAGGACAAAAAGTAAAAAATAACAGACAATTAATTGCTTAGTAAAAAAGAAAATTGCAAAATGAAAAAGACATTTTTTTTAAACTAGAAAATCAACTAAAGTTCTTTTCCACCAATCTTCCCCCTTTTTCATACATCTTTCAATAACACAGAATATCATTTTCTAATTTTTGCTTTGTTTAAAGGCTTATTTTTTTATTTAAATTACTTGCTTCAACAAATCAGATGCTCTTCCTTGACATTAAATAATTTTTCAAGATGTAAAGTTTCTTTCATTTCTTTAATTTCCCTTTCTTTTTCATATACTCCGTGACATTGGTAGCATCTAATAAGTCAAAAGCTAAATCATATTCAAGTTTCACAACATCAGCTGATTTTTGTTTTGCATTAATAAAAATAGGTCAAGGAATGATTTTATTCATAGCAATTTAAAAAAGAACAAATTGTGTGACAAGAATCAGATATTATAAGAATAAACAATACATAAACCAAGAGGCTATCCTAATGCATAACATGACTTGTAATCCTGCTCAATATATATTTCAAAAAAATCCAATATTTCTTTAATATGTAGGTGTTTCAAAAAGTAAAGTAACAAGAGCTCTGATAGGTATGCAAATTACTTGTATGAATGAAAATCCCTCTGAAGATAATGAAGATTATCACAAAATTCAAACAGTGCAAATAGATGGAACTGGTTCTTCAACAATGACTAAATCTCAGAAGATGGTGGCGTTGGCGGAAATATGGTCCACAACTAAAATAAGAAGTGTGAAATGGATTTTGCCTTTAAAGAAAGATTCTCCAGCTGAAATTCATTGGCAATTGGTAGAAGTTAATGGTAAACAAGTTTTAAGTCACGAAGATAGGTGTGGTTTTTATAGAAGGAATTGACAAAGGCAGAAAAGGTTAGCGAGATGAAGAAAGAGCATTTTCAGTAGGAGGTATTGGACATTCCTAATCTCTCACTACATTCCCCACTTTAATGAAAAATTTATAAGGTTAAAATTACAGAACCAATGCTGAGGCTCTGCAAGCTGTCTTGATGTGGTTGCACAACCTTGACATTGATTTCTATTTTGTGAACAGTTGGAACAAATACCTCGATAAGTATGATGATTATGTAGAGAAATAATAAATATCTGTACCTTCCTACACTGCATATATTTTTTTAAAATTTCTTGAATAAAAGATTACTTTGAAAGGGCTTGCTACCTTACTTTTTGAAACCTTTATGTATAAAACCCCTTCGGTTTAAATCGTTGCAAGAAAACACTTTTTATGCAAAATAATAATAATGACTTCCTTATCCATTTTCCGATAAAAAATACTTTTACCATTTTAATAATCATCAATTGGAACAAGTAGTATAAAATTATATGATACTTCTACCAACATGAGTAAAGTAAAGGACAGAAAAGATACAATTTTTTCAAAATTTAAAATGTTTTAAATGGTAATAAAATTATAAAATAATATATTTTTTAATAATTTTTAAATTTTTGTAAAAAAAAAAAAGATTACAACACATTATTATAATGATTACAGATTTGAAATATTTCTTTAAGTATATGCAATAATTTAGTAAAAAAAATTACTTCAACAAAAACTAACTAATGTAATTATTTATTCCCTTTACCTATCAGATATAATTTCAGGCCATATAATTAAGGAATCTTTTAAATTCTGTTTAAGCTGATATGGTCATTTACTGTAAAGATAATAGAAATGTTGTATTTCTTATAATTTCTACTTTTAATACAAATCTTTAACTTTACTAAATACTATAGCAATAATGAATATACTATAGCAATAATCTTTTAAGAAATTGGGGTGAAATTGTCGAATCGGCCACTGGTCCGCCAAATTATGTAAAACGCTAATTTGGCGCTTTTTGCATGTTGTGTTTTCGAGTAGTAACCCTACTACAACACAATCTGACTTCTCCCTCACTGATACAAAAATCAAAAGGGTCACCAGGTTTGGCGCTTTTATCGATTTGGCGAGAAAACACTTGGCGGGATAAGTGGCCGATTCGACAATTCAACCAAAATTGAAACTTATCCTTGACATTTTCATAAATTTGAAAGAATTATAACAGAACAATTACTCTTTTGTAATTCTTTCTGAACTTCTTTTACTTTTAAATCTGTATATACTTTTGCATCAAATCCCAATTCTCTAAAACGGACATAAAGACGGGCTGAATCTGCATCAGTGCCATTTCTTTTGTTTAAACCAGTGTGAGACTCAAACATCTGTAAATATATAATAAATAAGTCATTAAAGTTAAAAAATATGTACATCAAATTTTGACATAATACATTAAGAAAAAAACTAATAATTAAATTTCAAATAATTCTAATCTCTCAGAAGAGTACATGTCATTAAGTTGCATAGTCAAATTTCCTAAAAAACATTTTCAATTGTACTTCAAGCTGTGACATAGCCAAGAGGGACAAGACTAAAAATTTTCAATATATTTAAAAAAAGCAATTTTCAGTGCTTATGTATTATTGTAACCTATTGGAGAGATTATATGAAACAAAGCACCTGGTTGCCAATTCAGCGCATATGACATATAGAAAATCAGGGTTGCCAACTTGGCGAGTTATTAATAGAGTTGGCGAAAGTTGTGATAATACGTAAGAAAATAGTCAGGGTATATTTAAAACTATTTATTTCAAAACTGGAAACTACACTGGGCTGTAATCCCATGATATTTGTTAGATGTGTACACTAAAGCATTTTTTTTACACAATACTTAATTTATCAATAAAATATTCAAACAATTTTTAATATTTTTGCATGACCTCTGAATTAGGATAGAATAATCATACGAACTTAAATTCTATAAGTTACAGTTCACAATATAAATTATAATATTACTATTTTCAAATCAAGTATAAAGATCAATAAAAGAATATTATATTATAGTATATAAAATCAAATCACATGTAATAAATAATTTTTATGTTATGCTAAGGTTGTAAATTAAAACTTGACATTCCAAAAATAATTTTCTAACTGCTCTTTGATTCAAAATATAAAATCTAAGATATTAGAACCCAAGTCAATATATACATCATTACATATCATATGTTGTACTAGCTTTTACCCGCAGCTCCGCTGGCGTTGATGTCTTTAAATAACTGTCAAAGTCGTAATCATTATGATTAGAAAGTAAATAATATAATAGGGTAATTTTTTTATTGCTTGACTGTAACCAATAAAATTTAAAAATTCTAGAATAGAGCTTAGTTTAAAAAAAACTGAAAATGTAATTTATTATAATAATTAACAAACAAAAATTCAATAACTTAAGCTATTAATATTTTTAAAAATCGAAAAGTATCTACGTTTAATATATAATTTCTCTTTAAAAGATCTCAAAACAGAATATTATTCTAAGATGCTATTGTATACCATATTATATGTTCTTCCGTCAGTTGCAAATATGTGAAGATTTGGGCATTGGACACACCGATCAGGCTACATATAGTTGGCCATGGGAAAAATATTGCTTTTCCAAATGCACCCCTGCTACCCGAAATGTTAGCTTTGTTAATAGCAACAGTAAAACTGGAAATTGAACTTGTTTGAATTGAAACGGTAGGTCAGTGGGGATACCTGGAATTCGAGGTATGATAACACTATCCCTTTTCATGAGATATGTTCAAATATTGGCACAAAGTTTATTCTGCATCAGTTTTGTGATCCAAAGCCTCGTTCCTTTACATAGTCGAGGAGCATCGAGATTTTGCATAACTGGTACATTTAGTTTTAATTGAAGTTTATGTGAGGGTACACCCGAAAGTTCAAGTGAATTTAAGAACTCCGTAGGATATGAAGTACTTTGTTCTTTATCCATGATTGTATTCATTGATAAATATTTCTTCAATTCCCTCCCCTCCCCTGCACGTCGTTTAAATTTCAATTTTTATTTTATGGACAATGTCATTGTTAGGCGCCAATATTGATCTTGCGCGGAACCACCGATTCCAATTTAAATTTTGTTGCAAAATTTAACCTCCAGCATTTGCATCCATACCTACCCTATAATATCTATACTATCTCGTAAATCCTGAAGAGTTCGAATTAACGATTCTATAGCTTTCTTGTGAGACATCGTACTTTCATCCCACACTAAAAGCTTACATTGTGGAAGCATCCTGCCTTGAGAACTATTTTTTCTGAAATTTCAGATGAATGAATCTTCAAATGCAAGATTCAGCGAGAATTTTAAAACGGAATGTGCAGCACGACCGTTGGTCAGTAGTGTCGTGGCTATACCGGAAGAAGCCACAGCAACTTCTATCTTCTGATTTTTTCTGATGGACATTAATAATATGTTTAGCAAAAACGTTTTTCCGGTTCCTCTAGGGGTGTCAAGGAAAAAGTGTGCATCACTGCTGGATTCTATTTTACATAACACTTGTTGGAAAACGTGACTTTATTCTGGAGTTAATTGAGAGATAAATTATGTTACTTGATGTTGCAATGCTATAAAATCGTAGTTTAATTCTCAAGCAGGGTCATTATCGAAGCTATTTCTGTCGACATGTCTAGGACTAATCATTCCAAAATCATGTAGCTTCTTTCCAACCATTCTGAAAACCTTTGTTGCGTTTCGTTCTAGATGTGTTCGTTGAAAGACATATTTGCTTGTACTTGCAGCAATCATCGCAAAATATCGTCCACTACGTAGTCTTTGTAATTATTCCAAAAGGTTTGAGGATTAGAAAGACCGAAGATGAAATAAGTATTGCATAAAGCTCCCTAATTTTATTCGTTGAGTGACATTGTATTGCTTCCTCCATAGTAATATGTAGTATATCTTCAAAGTAATACCTCCATGTAAAATATCTAGGTTCAGTATAAGTGATAAATTTTGTGCAAAATATGAATATTGTATAATTAGGTTAAAAAAATTCAAAGTAATAAATATTCTATAAATCAAAACTTTTTATGAAACTGTCAGTTAATATTACCATTCAATATCACGCATGCAATTCGTTAACACTTTATTTTGTTTCCCTCTTTAAAAAGTGGGAGAAAATTTGCATTAAAATATCTGGGATTGACGGAATAGAGAACTTCTTAGCCAACTTGGTGATATTTCTCAAAGTTTGAGTTTGACATTTAACAAACGTAACATAATAAACGATTAATAAGAAACTATTTAAAAAATTGCTTTTTGTAAAGATGCTAAATTACACTATGTTTCAGTTATTTGTTACAGATGTGAGAAAATTGTTATTAAAATTTCCATTATTGACCAAATGCATCATTTTGCGCCAACTTGGCGGGAAGTAAGCAACGTCCCACGGTTTTACCCACATAGTTCCCATTCAAATATGGAGATAAAATATACCTTATGTTACTCGCTGATTATGTAGCTTTTAATAGGTGAAAGAATTTTTAAAATCGCACCAGCCGTTTCCGAGATTAGCCGGAACAAACAGACCGACAGATAGACAGACAAAAAATTTTTTAAATTTATTTTTTGATATAAGTATATACCTTTAAATGCATTTAGTAAAAAGCTGCTAATTTTAAATTACAAACAGACACTTCAATTTTATTTATTTGTATAGATTATGCAAAACTTATAAATGCTACACTTTAAAAAAAAAGAAATCAAATATACTGTATTTATTAAGATATTTCTTAAACAATGTTTTTAAAAATATAAAATAAGTATGTAAATATATACTTTATGATTAAAAATAAGACATTTTCCTCTTTTAGGATAATTCATAAAATAATCTTCACTATCAAGAGAACCAAGTATCACTCCAGAACTATCTTGAGGTTTAAACCACCTGCAATAAATATGCAAAGAAACTGATAGTTAAATATATAATCCAAAAGTTTAATCCTAATTTTACATAAAAGTACACAAAAAGAACATAATTTTAGATAACTTTTTTTGGATAATTTTTCAAATAAATTTGAAAAGAAAAAAGATACAGGAAATGTATTTAAATACAAATTAATATTTGCAGCAATATTTAAACAAATTTATTAATTGTCAAAATGCTTGATAAAAATTTTTAAAAATAAATTAAATGTTTGATTTAATTAAAACAGCAACATCAATTCAAAAACAAAATAATTACAACAAATAATCACAATTCATGGAATCCTGAAATGTTCCCGATTATTTTATAAATTATATATTAATATATTTTTTAACACAAAGTTTATAAATAGCACACATTGGAAATTAATCTTACCCAAGTGTTCCCCGAGCATCAGTATCATCTTTAATTGAGCCATCATCCATATTCTCTACAGTATCACCTAAATAAAAAATAATCAATAAGATAACAAGGAGGTGTAATGAAAAAAAAAATTAAAAAAACACTAAAATGCTTTTTTTTAAAAAAAATATTAATAAATTTTCAATAGAAAGTAAAAATGTCGGATAAATTTAAAAAACACAGCAAATATTTAAAAGTAATATTGATATAAGGAATTGAAAAAAAAAGCAAAATAGATTAGATTAAATATAGAATGCTTTCAATTATATTATAGGTACTATTTTAAAAATTAATAAATTGTGTCACATTAAAAATAACACAAATTTATTCTATTTTACAAATAAATCCTAGAAGAAATCTTACAATAAAACAATTAATAGTTCTAAAATATTACTATAACAATTAGATCAACACAATGTATAGAATCGTATTGATTACTCCATACGAAACCCATCGAAAATCACACAAGATAAAAACTAATATCTGTTAAAAAGTTTATTTTTTAAATGCTGAAAAGCAATCAAGTTTCACATATTTAAAGGAATAGTTAATATATGAATAAGTAGAATAGAAATGGCTTATAGCAAGAACAAACTTCAAGAACTACACATATAATACGTAAATAAATATATTAATTCGTGATATTATTCAAAGACACTAATAAATTGATTCATCATGGAAAAAATATTTGGTTAAACAAAAATCATCAACACCACTAACATTTTTAAAAAATACATCCCGTTCATTTTAAATTTAATAAAACTTTTGTACTAAACCTTTTTTTTAACAATATACTTTAACCAAAACGCAAAATATTATTCTTTAAATTAATCATAAGGGTTATTAAAATAGCGTTTTATTCTTGAGTAAAATAATTCCATAATTCATTAACTAAAGCTTACTTTTAAAAATTTCTTCAGAGAAAAAATTAGTTTCCACCAACAAATAAATAAATTATTTAAACTTAAAATAAACTCAGTAGTATAACTTATTCATTTGAAAATTACTTGAACAAAACTAAACACTGCGCATCATGAGCTAACAAGTTATATTCTGCAATATCTATCAATATTATCTATGATTAACGATTTTTTCACTAAAGATTAGATATCAGAAACAGTAAAAAACGTAAACATTGCATTCAGATTTTCACAGTGATACTGACATTTAGTAATTTTTTCTTTCAAAGAAAGATACCAAAATTCTAAGCAACAAAAGATGTTTGAATAAATTAAAATAAACCAGCACTACGATCTCATGAGAACAAATGAAATATCAAAATAAACCTATAATCAATTAATATCATTTTGCAAAATAGCACAATGCAAAGACAGAAATAAAAAAGTACTCACTCATTGTTATCACTCTTTTAAAAATGAATCATATAGAAATCGGTTATTTTCTCCATGGAAACGAAGTAATGTCAGATTCATTCTCTTTAAATAATAGCGGAAGTGAGAAATATTTCAGCTTCCCGTTTCACAAAGGGACAAAATTTTAAATGATGGATATCCCTTTCTACTTTTTTTAAAACTTCAGTAGAACCGAGTACTTGAATTATAATACTTCTAACATTTATCAGCCGGCATACATTCTCCATATGCTTGTGGAGAATTTATGCCTATTCAGCTGTCAACCAGGGGCGCAGCTACCCCAGTATCAGCCGTATCAATGATACGGGCCCCCGCGCTTCAGGAGCCCCAAAATGCATAAGCAAAAACTCATAAAAAGTTAAGGGGCCCCAGAGGAGGGCCCCAATGAATTTTGATACAGAGCCCACACAAGGCTAGCTATAGGCCAGTGTTGTCAACTCCATAATTTGATTAAGATAAAATTGTAAACAATAGGGCAGGGAAAAAAAATGGAAATCAATCAATACAACAAACCATTGCATTTTTTTCATAAAACGCTTAAATAGCCTTGCTAAAAACTTCATTTTTTTCTTTATTATTTTTTGTTGTTGTTACTCATGCCACCTGACTGACAGTAACATCAGATCAAGGCCCTGGAAATTCATCATGGCAAGGGGCAAGTTGTACGCCTGTGGTTTTCCGTAGCTTTGAGCACAGGTGACAGTGCGATTTGGCACGAATCCAACCCAATCTTGAGGAAGAACATCCAGGAGGAGGTCAGGGTCCTCCACTTCTCTTCCCCTTCTCCCAATCTCACGAGAGGACTTGTGACTCGACGGCTATTTAAAGTACCTTCATCTACATTTATAGACATCCTTGCCTTCTTTAGGATTCGAATCCAAGCTCAACGACACAGCAGTCAACGTCACTAACCCCTGTTCCGGATGAGGGGCTTATTATTTTCGAAAACATGTCCATAAATTGACGTACTATCTTAAATGTCATCCCCGTCATTTATAATGATTTACAATCTGTGACAATTTAAATTAAACCATATGTAAAAAAATTTATTACTACATGTATTTATTATTACAAAAATTTATTACTACAATTTTTTTCACATGACATTCGATATGAACTTTACCTCAATCAAATATTTATTGATATTTTGGTTCTTCATAAAATATTTAAGTATTAGAGAAAGCCTTTCTACTCGGTATTAAAATTTTCTTTATCTAATGTCAGATACCTGGAACCAAACTTTTAATACACATTTCAGAGAAGAAAGTATATCAAATTTCAAAAAGAGCATATGCTTGTTTACATGTTTAAAATTTGGAAAAATTCCATATTACGCTAATTTTCTCTTCAATTGCAATGAAAAATTACTGATATAGTAGGAAGAACGAATTTTTGAAACACAAATAACTACAAAAAAAATTATTGATTCATATAAAAATGAATGAGTAATAAAATATATAGGGCTTCAAACCGAAATTTTTTTCGTTACAGGTCAACTAAACAAAAACATATCGGTTCAATTCCGGTTTTCGTTCTGACAAAAATAACGGATTTTGATTAGATTCCGAAAGAATATTTATATTTTATGTATATTCTTATCTTAATTTATATATATTTCTAGTTCATTCAATTGAATTAAATTTCCATTCTATGAGTAGTTTCGAGCGAAACTGAAACAGAAAAGTACTAGTGAGCTCCAAAACAGTGAATCGAGAAGCAATGCACATGTAATGATGATAATTATATGGTTAACTTTAAATTAGAAAATATTTATATTCATTTATTACAGTAACGAAATGACTGAACTGAAATATATATATATATATATAAACCTATATTTTTTTTCCGGTTCAGTTACGGTTCGAAGCCCTGAAAATACGTCGCTCTCGGTAAGATATTGAAATTGGAGAACAATACTAATCCTGGGATCACTTTTTTTCAATTGGAAAAAGTGTTTAGAGGGAGTTTTTTAAGCATTAATGGGAAGATAGTTTCACTTTAGAGCGATAAATAAAAAGAATTATGACTTAAAAAATTGTGCATCAGCATATAAAGAGCAAAACTACGTAGTATTTAATGAATTATAAATATATACACATTATAACAAAAAAAAAACTACGTACCAAGAAGGAGTTGCCCGATTGTAATGAAATTTCGTATGCAAAAACATTTGAGTCGCCCATCCGGTATAGTGGTTAGCGACGCTGACTGCTGTGCCGTAGAGCCTGGGTTCGAATCCCGGAAATACATGGATGCTTGTAAATGTATAGTGCCTTCGCGGCAGGGGGGGTACTCTCTAAATACCCGTCGAGCCGCAAGTCCTTTCGTGAGGTTGGTGGAAGGGGAAGAGAGGTGGGAGGCTCCTGACCACACTCCCAGGGTGTTCTCCCTCAAAATTGGGGTGGAACTGAGCCAAATCGTACTGTCACCTGCAAGGTGCTCAAAGCTACGGCTAACGACAGGCGTACAATCTAGCCCTATGCCATGATGAATTTCGTGGGCCTCGATCTGACTACGTCAGACAGGTGGCATTAGTAACAGCAACAAGACATCTGTACTGAACTTGCAAATGATTAAAATTTAGTGTCCAATTAATGAATAGCGGGAGCTACGGTGCATCGGAACTTCGCACTCTGCAGGTGTCTATAAGAAGCGATTTTCAATCTGATGGTCAAAATTTCTAATACATTGTGATTTAGGATACCTTTCAACGACGGTAAAAAATGCCTCGCCGTAGGATTCGAGCTCATTAAGGGCAACTGTCAAGAGTTTGAAAGAGGTCGTATCATTGGATTGAAAGTGGCAGGTTGGGCAATTCAGAGAATCGCTCGTCATATGGGTTGAAGTGATGCGGTCATTAGAAGATGCTGGCAAGAATGGATGGACAGTGGCAGCTTTCAGTGTTATGATGGTAGAGGTCAACCTAGGGCCACAGCAGATCGGAGTGACAAATTGATTGGAAGATCAGCTGTCACAGTACCTTATTCATTGTTATCAACCATCAGACGTGTGACTCACACAGGAGTGTCCACCATGATTATTCGCAGACGGCTGATAGAGTGAAATTTACGCTCGTACCAACCGCTACACCATCTGTTAACTCATGCCTGCGCACTGTCGAGCCAAATTACAGTGGTGCTTGACTCGATCAGGTTGGAATCATGCTGACTGGGGACGTATAGTGTTTAGCAATGAATCCCGCTTCCAACTGTGTCCTGACGATCATCGAAGACGTGCCTGGAGACGCCGAGGGTAGTGTGCCGACCCTGCTTTCACTATCGCACAGCACACAGGCCCTCAACCAGGAGTTATGGTCAGGGATGCCCTTTATTTCGACAGCCGGACCCCTTTGGTCGTCATTAGAGGCACACTTACAGCACAGCGGTACATCGACGACATTCTGAGAACTGTTTTACTACCGTTCCTTTTGCAGTACCCTGGCTTTATTTTTCAGCCGGTTCGTCATTGAAATATAAGACTTTCTGCAACTAAGGTATCCAGCCCTTTTCAAGATTTGTCTTTCAGTATCTGCACAAATGATTTGTTAAATATTCTCATGAATGTCTGTTTCTATTTGAGTTGCAGTTAAAAGCGGATTTTTTTTCACCAAAGATATCGTACTTGGTTTTTCTCTAATTGTGCGTTTAGATGGACGACATGTGAACGAGGTTTGGATGTGTAAGCTCTTGTAGATTTTAAGTTATTGTTAACACGCTGGATTGATGAATACTGCCGTTCAACGGATCTGGCAATATCCCGACGACTTTTTCTATCTTTTCAAATTTTCACAATGATTTTACGCTACTGATACTTATTTCCTTCATTTTATTTTTATATCCTTGAACTGTTTCATATCTCACAAAAACGTTAAAATTATTGCGTCACAACTTTCTTAAGTTATTTTACTTGATCACTGAATGCAAAATCTTTGTTAACCTTAACACCTGTAGATAAAAATTTCAAGAATCAAAAATATTCAAATTACGAAAGCACATTTTTTCTGCCTACGATTTGTGTACTTTGCTACAACATTCCCGTAATCTTCCGTAGTTTTAATTAAAAAATAAAGAATTATTGCATACTCAATATTTAAACAATAATAAACAAATTCATGAAATATAATAAGAAAAAAATATATTTCTACTAAATTTTACTTCTTTTGTATGATTTGTTATGGAGGAACGCAACTTTTTCTAGCAAGTGTGTATGTATAAAATATACAAAGGATTGCCGAACCATAACATTATGTACCTTTACACATCACGTAAAAATATTTAACATTAAACTTATAGCTGAATACAAAATCAACCGGGGTCTGAGTAAACGAAATAAATAATGTGTAACATTAGAGAGTACTTACAATATTTATTAAAATGGGAAATCTAACGACAGATAGCCTGGTAATTAAAATAAAAACGAACACTAAGAAAGACACGGAACGCTGTATAATAACATTTTAGATTAGAAATTCTAATGAAAGGAGAAAGGTATTACTTACTTTATTTTTCGTTTCTGAATCCTAATATGAGCTTGACCTAAAGTTCGATTATGTTCCAGCAAAAATACTGCAACTTTTAATAAGGAGATTTTTTTTTGTATGATGCGAAACTGATTACATGATAAAAGAAATAAAAAACTAAGACATTGCATTACACTTCATTCGACTGAATACTCATAAATCTAGAGCAAAAAATCATTTAAATCTTTCTCTATGCTTTTCCAAGTATCGTTGTACTATTTTACTTGAAAAAAGCTTAACAGATGTGCGTTATTTACGACTTCGGTAAATGAAAATTAAATACATGGTAGTGGTGGTGGTGGGGGACTAAAGAAGCCAACAAGTTATGTTGCTACTTCGTAAAAAAAGTAAATCGTGTCTCTCCCCCCCCCCTCCCTACAGCTAATGTAAAGTATACTATAACAATAACTGTAATGATATCTTTCTAGTATTTTATCTGATTCTCCGTCTGACTTTTGTTTTATTATGTAAGTAATTTAGGTTTAAAAGAAAAACCCACTAAAGAAAAGTATCTCTCGTCGCAAAGAATACGGCAAATAAAAAATGTTTTTTGATTTGATTATTGGATGAAAGATATCCAATTATTGTATTAAAGTTTTATTTTGAATGACATTAGATAGCTTAAAAATTCGATTTTAAAAATGTAAAGCGAATTTTCAGGAAATCTACAAGAATGGTGTTAGCCAAGCTTTGCCCCCTCACCCCGCAGTGCGGGGGTGTACGTTACGCCACTGCATCGTTTGAATTACAATATAAAGTACACGCTATTGTATGAAATGTTTTCAACTTTTTTATTCTCATCTTTTTCTTTGCTTTTCGTTTTACTATATTTTACTTTTAGGCATCCTTATTTTTTGATAAATCACTGCCATTGTATTTGCACAACAAAGGTTTTCTCCGAGTTTTGATCATTGCAAAATCGTTAATGACATCATTGTATTCAAAATTCATTGTAATATAATTTTGAGTACATGGTAACGTTTAACTGTTAAGCATTTCTTTTTCCTTATATCTCATTTCAGTATTTACTCTTTTAAAGGCAGAAATGCTTATTTCATGATTCCTTTGGCGGAGGTACGTTCGCTGTAATTTCAATTGTTTTATCTTTTTTCACCTTCCAATTTTTTGCGCCCTGGCATGTGCCTAGCGTGCCTAAGCGGAAAAGCGGGCTTGACTAAGTAAGAAAAAAGAACGAATTTTTTCACGAATAAAAGGTTCATTTCGAAACACAGTACATTTGTTGTAAGCATATCACACAATTTACTTGAAATATACTTGGGCCTTGTATTTCTTTAAATCGTAGTTATATTTTGCTATATGTGTGAGAACAAACTTTAACATGATTTAAATCCTAAAATGGAACTGGAACATATGTTCATGTTGTCATTCTAGGAAAAATTCTACAACCTATATCTGCAGTTCGACAGACGCACGTTCGAAGCAAGGGAGATTAAAAAGAATTCTCATCTGGGGGTTACGTAGTAGGCACTTTTTCCCCTTTCACTGTTAGCTTTGAGATGTGGGAGAAGAATTTTTACACATTTTTCTCTTAATAAGGAAAAGATTTTTGCGAAGAGTTTTTGAACAATGTTTAAAAAAGATTATTTTTCTATTAATTTCTGCAGTTGATATGTGTTAAATGTTACTGAAGCGTTGTACATTGATGACATCATGACAATCTCTAAACCATTTAGCAGGTAATTTTTAGATAAGTGTGCCATAGTGGTTTAAAATTCACTAGTCGGGATTTATGAGGGAGGCAGTCTTAATTAGGTTCTGAGATAATTTGTGACGGAACTGTGGTAAACCCGACCATGGGTCCCGTACAGAATATGGCAACCCTTAGAATAGTTTTGAGAATCTGGCCTGGCGGACGCAGAGCGATGTAAACACACGAAACCGATGTGTGGCGAGCACCGCAATAAATTAATATAGTATGAGAAATGTTGCCTCTTTTCACCATAGTGGTGACCCGGTATATTCACGCAAAACCTTTACCTTGTGAATAGTAGTTCACAAATCGATGGTGTTGAAAAAACATCGTCATTCAACTAAATTTATTATAAGGACTCAATTCCTTTGTCTATGGATCCGAGATCCTTGGTTTCAATTTCGGGTGTGGCTCTCATCTTCAACTGCAATGTATCACAGATAAGTGGATTTTTTTTTCTCTGTTTCATTTTTCTGTGCTTTTAATTTAACTTGAATTGTTTTATCAATTTAATATTTTATTTTATTTTTTTCATATTTAATGCTAAAATTACTTGATTGCATGTAATAATTTCGGATGAAATAAAATTCTTGTGATACAAGTTTAAAAAAAAAAATATATATATATCATGTGTACTATCGATGAAAATGCCAAATTCTAATTAAATATAATATTACTGGTTATTATAGCGTTTTTATTATTGAATGCATGTCTATTTTATTGTTTATTTAGTAATTTTGTTCTAAAACCTTGCACAATGTCGGAAGTAAATGCTGTAAAAATACCAGTATATAATAGATCCGATCCCACCTTGTGGTTTGTTATGTGCGAGAGTACATTCGCTTTAGCAACCCCAAAACCAATAACTGAGTCTTTAACTAAGTACAATTACATAGTAGCTCATCTCCTCCCGACACCGTGTCTTTAGTTCGCGATGTCCTCATGCACCCAGATGCCACTGATCCTACGCGCAAATAAAAACGAACTCATAAATCGTTCAGGGGAATCGTCCCAGCAGGAGATTCGGAAACTTCTTTCGGGGGAAGAATTAGGCTCTCGAAAACCTTCCGAACTACTGCGTAACATGAAACGGCGCGCAGAATCTTTGAATGTTGATGATAAACTGATGACGGAGTTATTTCTGCAGCGTTTGCCGTCTTCGGTTCAAACAATTTTAGCTGCTGTTTCTGACCTTACGTTAGACAAAGCCGCCGACATTGCGGACAGAATTTTCGAAGTCTCGCCATCTCCTATTGAAACTTTTTCTGTTTCAAAAGAGCAATCATTAGAATCTAAACTGTTTCGTGAAATTGAAAATTAAATCAAAGAATTGATCGTCTTTCAATCTCTCGTGGTCGCTCTCCATACCGTCGGAACAAAAATTCCTGTGAAAGAAGCATTCCGAATAAGCGTGATTTTTCGATTTGCTGGTTTCACAGGCGCTTCGGAAAAAAATGTAGAGATGAAAAATGCATTAAACCATGCACATGGCAGGGAAACGAAGCCAGCAAAGAATAATGGCGACTTATTCTTTGCCCAAGGGATCACGTTGCCTGTTCATTCGAGACCGGACAACAAATATTCCTTTCTGGTCGACACCGGTTCTGACGTGTCTTTAATTCTGCTAATGCCTATCAAAAAAGAAATGCTTCACAACAAACCCTTTTTGCCGCGAATTCATCCTCAATTAATGTATATGGGCAGAAAACATTAACCTTAAATTTTAATTTACGAAGAGATTTTATGTGGACTTTTCTGATTGCAGATGTAAGTACGCCAATTCTTGGTGCAGATTTCCTCCATTATTTTGAATTGGTGCCAGATCTCAGACACAAATGTCTTAGAGATACTAAAACAAAATTACAATCAGTAGGCCATTTAAAACATGCTAATCTCCACTCTGTTCAAATTTCTATTTCTAAAGATACAATTTATCATAAACTTTTGAAAGAATTTCCCTCTATCACAAAATTGCCTAATCCAAATCAACCAGTGAAACATAACACTGTTCACCATATAATAACAAAAGGTCCTCCTGTGGTAGCAAAACCCGAAGGTTGGCACAAGATCGCCTAAAAATTGCAAAAACAGAATTTCAAAACATGATGCATCTGGGACATTTACGACCTTCGAAAAGTAACTACGCTCCCCACTTCATATGGTTCCTAAGAAAGGTACTTTAGATTGGAGACCTGTTGGCGATTATAGAGCGTTAAATTCTCAAACATTAAAAGATAAATACCCCATTCCTTGTATTGCTGATTTTACAGCTGAATTACATGGCTCAAAAGTTTTTAGTCGAATTGATCTAGTAAAAGCCTATCATCAAATTCCTATTCAACCAGATGATATACACAAAACGACAATTTGCACTCCGTTTGGTTTATTTGAAAGTACACGAATGCAATTCGGATTGTGTAACGCATCCGCAACGTTTCAACGTTTTATAGATGAAGTCACTCTTGGCTTACCTGGAATTTACGCTTTTGTCGATGACATTTTAATTGCATCTAAAAATCCCCAGGAACATCAACAACATTTAAAAAACCTATTTTCAAAATTAGATGAATATGGTCTATGCATTAATGTATCTAAATGCATATTTGGTGCATCATCAATAGACTTTTTAGGCTTTAATCTGTCAGAAAATGGAATTAAACCTCTACCTGATAAAGTAAAATGTATTCTAGATTTTCCTAAACCAAACACATTAACACAATTGCGTAGATTTTTGGGCATGTTTAACTTTTATAGATGCTTTATACCAAAAGCCGCATATATACTTGCTCCATTGTTCAGTTTCTAGAAGGATATACAAATCAAAAGAAATCTCATTCTAGTGTTCGCAAATCATCCGAACCATTAAAATGGAATGAAAACGCAGAACAAGCTTTTCTTGCAGCGAAAAACGCTATGGCAGAAGCTACCCTTTTAAGACATCCTATTCCAGGGCTCAATTGAGCCTATGGGTGGACGCTTCAGATATTGCTATTGGAGGCACTTTATCCCAATTATCACTAGGGAAATGGGAACCAATAGCCTTTTTCTCCATGAAACTTAACAAAAGTCAG
>BMAO01008137.1:0-45731 GCA_019973975.1 Trichonephila clavata
GTTCCTTTCATAGAGTAGACATCAGCTAAGAAGGATTTTCCGAAATTCGAAACGCAAGGGGCGTTAACGGGGGTTAAGGGCTTTAATAATAATTGTTTCCATGTTTAAACTACTTGATGTACAATTGAAATTGGGTAAGCGATTCCTTTCAGAGAGTAGAGATCCGCTACAAAATGAGTTTGCTGAAAATTCGACCCCCAAGTGGCGTTGCAGGGGCTTAGGGGGCGTTATAGATAATTATTTCCATTTTAAACTATTTGACGCACTGTCTTTAAATTTGAATATAGATTCCTTTCGTAGAATAATGATCAGTTACAAAACGGGTTTTGTGAAAACAGACTTCTAAGTGGCGTGCGGGGGATTAAGGGGCGTAATAGATAAATATATCCGTTTTTAAACTACTTCACCTACCTGCTTGAAAATTGGTAGGTAAGTTTCTTTCCATGGAGTAAATATCCGCTACAAAATGGGTTTTGGGAAAATTGACCCCAAGGGGTGTTGCGGGGGCGGGGTTTAAGGGGCGTTATAAATTCCTTTTTAAGTTATTAGACGTACAGTCTTGAAACTTAGTAAGCAGATTCCTCTCATAGGGTAGAGATACGCTAAAAATGGGTTTCGTGAAAATTGCCCCAAGTGGCGTTGGGGACTTAAGGGCGTTATAGATAATTATTTCCATTTTTAAACTATTTAGACGCACAGTCTTTATATTTGATAAATAGATTTCTTTCATAGAGATAGAGATCAGCTATAAAAGTTTTGTTTGTAACAGACTCTAAGTGGCGTTGCGGGGGATTAAGGGCGTATAGATAAATATTCGTTTTTAAACTACTTGACCTACCTGCTTGAAAATTGGTAGGAATGTTTCTTTCATGGAGTAAATATCCGCTACAAAATGGGTTTTGGGAAAATTGACCCCAAGGGGTGTTGCGGGGCGGGGGTTTAAGGGGCGTTATAATTCCTATTTTTAAGTTATTAGACGTACAGTCTTGAAACTTAGTAAGCAGATTCCTCTCATAGGGTAGAGATACGCTAAAAATGGGTTTCGTGAAAATTGCCCCCAAGTGGCGTTGAGGGGACTTAAGGGGCGTTATAGATAATTATTTCCATTTTTAAACTATTAGACGCACAGTCTTTATATTTGATAAGAGATTTCTTTCATAGATAGAGATCAGCTATAAGAAGGTTTTGTGAAAACAGACCTCTAAGTGGCGTTGCAGGGGAATAAGTGGCGTAAGAGATAAATATTTTCGTTTTTAAACTATTTGACCTACCTGCTTGAAAATTGGTAGGAATGTTTCTTTCATGGAGTAAATATCCGCTACAAAACGGGTTTGGAGAAAATTGACCCCCAAGGGGTGTTGCGGGGGTTAAGGGCAGATATAAATAATTATTTCTTTTTTAAACTATTAGACTCACAGTCTTGAAATTTGGTTAGCAGATTCCTCTCATAGGATAGAAATACACTGCAAAATGTGTTTTGTGAAAATCGACCCCTAGGTGGGTTGCGGGTTCAAGGGGCGTTATTGATAATTTTTTTTGCATTTTTAATTAATTGGACGCACAGTCTTCAAATTTTGCTAAGCAGATTCCTTTCATAGAGTGCAATTCCCCTACAAAATGGGTTTTGTGAAAACAGACCCAGAAGTGGCGTTGGGGCTCAAGTGGCGTTATAGACAATTACCCATTTTTAAACTGTTAGACGTACAGTCTTGAAATTTGATAAGCAGATTCCTTTCGTAAAGTAGAGAACCGCTACAAAATGGGTTTCGCGAATATCAACTACCAAGTTTAATTTCGGGAGATTAAGAGGCGTAATCGATAAATATTTCCATTTTTAAACTACTTGATCATCCTGCTTGAAAATTGGTAGGCATGTTCCTTTCATGAATAGAGTTCCTCTAACAAAGAGTAAAATGAAAATTGACCCCTAAAGATGTTTGCGAGGGGTCAAGAGGAGTTACAGAAAAAAAATTCCTGTTTTTAATTGTTAGACCCATATACTTGAAATTTGTTAAGCATGTTTCTTTTGTTGAATAGGGATCCACTAAGAATAAATTTTAAGCAAATCAAGTTCTGGGGGGTTGCAGGGGGTTACTGGGACGTATTGACAAAAAAATTACTTTTTTCGAGCTACAAGGACTATAATAATGAAATTTGGTTTGCATTTTTCTGTTGTTGAATTGAAATCCGCTAAGAGCGGTAATTTTGGAAAACGGCTCTCAACGGGATTACGGGATATTGATAGTAAAACTTTTGTTTTTTCTGTTAGATTTAGACTTGAAAATTTGGCTTGCATGTTCAATTTACGGAGTAGAGATCCACCGAAAATTGGTTTTGCGGAATCCACTTGGTTTTTGAGTTACGAAAGAGCAAACATCATTCTATGCTTCAATTTTAGAGATTTTTAGGAAATACAAATTAGATGAGTTCTGCCCTTTTTTTTTTTATCAACAGGTGACAGTTACAGGTATAGGTATATTTTTCAATTCAATCGAATTCTTAATGCTAGGACTTAGATATCAATAATTTATACATATATATAAGCAGTAAAAATTTATAAAAACATCATGAAATACCCAGCGAAGCGGGGGTAACAGCTATATATATATAAGGAGAAAAGCGACTGACTGACTGACTGACTAATCACGAAATCTCTGGAACTATTCAACTACAGACTTGAAATTTTGGTAGACATGTTCCTTTGATAGAGTAGACATCAGCTAAGAAGGATTTTCCGAAATTCGAAACGCAAGGGCGTTACGGGGGGGTTAAGGGCTTTAATAATAATTGTTTCCATGTTTAAACTACTTGATGTACAATCTTGAAATTGGGTAAGCGGATTCCTTTCAGAGAGTAGAGATCCGCTACAAAATGAGTTTGCTGAAAATCGACCCCCAAGGGCGTTGCAGGGGCTTAGGGGGCGTTATAGATAATTATTTCCATTTTAAACTATTTGACGCACTGTCTTTAATTTGATATATAGATTCCTTTCGTAGAATAATGATCAGTTACAAAACGGGTTTTGTGAAAACAGACTTCTAAGTGGCGTTGCGGGGGATTAAGGGGCGTAATAGATAAATATATCCGTTTTTAAACTACTTCACCTACCTGCTTGAAAATTGGTAGGTAAGTTTCTTTCCTGGAGTAAATATCCGCTACAAATGGGTTTTGGGAAAATTGACCCCCAAGGGGTGTTGCGGGGGGTTTTAAGGGCGTTATAAATTCTATTTTTAAGTTATTAGACGTACAGTCTTGAAACTTAGTAAGCAGATTCCTCTCATAGGGTAGAGATACGCTAAAAATGATTTCGTGAAAATTGCCCCCAAGTGGCGTTGAGGGGACTTAAGGGGCGTTATAGATAATTATTTCCATTTTTAAACTATTAGACGCACAGTCTTTATATTTGATAAAGAGATTTCTTTCATAGAGTAGAGATCAGCTATAAGAAGGTTTTGTGAAAACAGACTCTAAGTGGCGTTGCAGGGGAATAAGTGGCGTAAGAGATAAATATTTTCGCTTTTAAACTATTTGACCTACCTGCTTGAAAATTGGTAGGAATGTTTCTTTCATGGAGTAAATATCCACTACAAAACGGGTTTGGAGAAAATTGACCCCAAGGGGTGTTGCGGGGGGTTAAGGCAGATATAAATAATTATTTCTTTTTTTAAACTATTAGACTCACAGTCTTGAAATTTGGTTAGCAGATTCCTCTCATAGGATAGAAATACACTGCAAAATGTGTTTTGTGAAAATCGACCCCTAGGTGGTGTTGCGGGGGTTCAAGGAGCGTTATTGATAATTTTTTTGCATTTTTAATTAATTGGACGCACAGTCTTCAAATTTTGCTAAGCAGATTCCTTTCATAGAGTGCAATTCCCTACAAATGGGTTTTGTGAAAACAGACCCAGAAGTGGCGTTGCGGGCCAATGGCGTTTAGAATACCATTTTTAAACTGTTAGACGTACAGTCTTGAAATTTGATAAGCAGATTCCTTTCGTAAAGTAGAGAACCGCTACAAAATGGGTTTCGCGAATATCAACTACCAAGTTTAATTTTGGGAGATTAAGAGGCGTAATCGATAGATATGTCCATTTTTAAACTACTTGATCATCCTGCTTGAAAATTGGTAGGCATGTTCCTTTCATGAAATAGAGTTCCTCTAACAAAGAGTAAAATGAAAATTGACTCCCAAAGATGTTTGCGGGGGTCAAGAGGGTTACAGAAAAAAATTCCTGTTTTTAATTGTTAGACCCATATACTTGAAATTTGTTAAGCATGTTTCTTTTGTTGAATAGGGACCACTAAGAATAAATTTTAAGCAAATCAGAGTTCTAGGGAGTTGCAGGGGGTTACTGGGACGTATTGACAAAAAAATTACTTTTTTCAAGCTACAAGGACTATAATAATGAAATTTGGTTTGCATTTTTCTTTTGTTGAATTGAAATCCGCTAAGAGCAGTAATTTTGGAAAACGGCTCTCAACGGGATTACGGGGATATTTATAGTAAAACTTTTGCTTTTTTCTGTTAGATTTAGACTTGAAATTTGGCTTGCATGTTCAATTTACGGAGTAGAGATCCAACGAAAATTGGTTTTGCGGGAATCCACTTGGTTTTTGAGTTACGAAAGAGCAAACATCATTCTATGCTTCAATTTTAGAGATTTTTAGAAAATACAAATTAGATGAGTTCTGCCCTTTTTTTTTATCAACAGGTGACAGTTACAGGTATAAGTATATTTTTCAATTCAATCGAATTTTTAATGCTAGGACTTAGATATCAATAATTTATACATATATATAAGCAGTAAAAATTTATAAAACATCATGAAATACCCAGCGAAGCGGGCGGGTAACAGCTAGTACATATATATATATATATATATGTATATATATATGTATATATATATATATATTTCATGCTACAAATATAATCTTTCAGTATATTACTTAAAATGAGCATTTTTTCTGTATTTCTGATTAATTGTCATAAATCATTACTGAATAAGCTTTGTATCATTTGTTACTCCAATTATAGTAATTGTATCATGTGGTTTGATAAAAGATTAGTTTATGTTATTATTTTTATAAGTTCTTATATTACTAGTTCTATATTATTTACTTGATATGCTGGGGAGAAATTTTAGAAAATAGACACACGCATACATAGATAAATGTAAAAAAAGAAAACAATAATAAGCAAAACTCTAAGGATTATTTCTAGATTTTGTTTACTTTATGTAAGACGAACTTTTAACCAATAAATTTTTATGGCAGTGATAAACATACTTAAATTTAGTTTTACGACAACTGTTTTGAGGGTAAAAAGTGAGGAAAATTAATTTTTCAGTTTGTATGACAAAAAGTGGTCGTGGTATCCAAGTGGTCATGGTTGTGAACTCGCTTCTCTACATGGACCCTCTACATGGTTGTAAACTCGCCATTCTACCCCTCTACGAACTGTAAGACAAGTATTCGATGATTTCTTCTTCAAGTCGCGCTCTGAAGCAATGCGAGGACTGTTGGTGATGGACATCTGCTGTTAAAAACACTGTCAAGTTATAATGGGTCTATTCGCGTACCTCCTACTAATCCTCTTGGGGAAACACTATCTTTAAATATTATTCTATTGAAAACTTTTCTCGAAGAAGAAGATGTAGCTTATGCAAATCAAGACTTATACTTAAACTTTAACTTTCAGGTTCGAGGAGAGAGAGGTTAGGAGCTAAATGATAGCAGTTAGTGATTAACGCAAAGGGATAGAAAGATAGGCGAGAGTGTTCCGTAGATTATTTGCTTAATATTTAAGATTGACGATTTGTAAATTTTATATTTAAATTGAATTAGCGTCGGCTTGAAGTAGATTAACTTAGAGCGTATATTCAAGTATTTGGAATGTGTATAGCTAGGACATTCCTAAAGTAAATGATTAAATTTATAATTAAATATTAATTATATCGTATTCCTTGCTTTTTCTCCCATATTTATTTAAAGATGCATTTCCTAACTTGGATTGTTCAGGTTTGTTAGCTTGTTGAGACTTGTAAATAAATTGTGTTTGTTTAGACTATGTGACTAATATTCCTTCTAACTCTCGTACACTGATGGATGGGACAGTCCATCCATCACAAAGCACCGAGGAGGGCACATGAGCTGGTCCCAACTCTTCAAAATTCCACACCACTCCAACGCTTGACTTGAAAAGACATGGATAATAATACAGTTACAGTTAATAAGAAAAACTTAAGAATTCTAGAAGAAATGAGAGACAATATAAAGTTAAACAAACAATCGACTGAAGTTGGATTCTAACTGATGATAGATCGCTGGAAAGCTTGTAACTATACCATTGAAGCTACGGTTAGCACACTGGCACACTTGACGAAAAAGTAAATTTCGCAACACTATTCATAATACGTTTTTTTATCCAATGGAGCTGCGGATTGGTATTTTTACCATTGGCAGACCTAGTACATCCCCTGGAGCTGGTATCACTCTTTGGTGCTGCACCATATAGGCGGATACCAATCTCTTCAGGTAATTTTCACGTCCAGTTTCCTCCCCAGAGGGAGGCACCTGAGATCTGACGATGTGAACCTGTACTAGGATTCATAATACATTCGGACCCCGATTTAACGAATTTATTTGGACCGAAAATTTTGTTCGCTACTTCGGGGGTAATCAGGGCCAAAACAAAACACAATTTTTTGCACTTCCCTTTTAGAAATTCTATAATTAGCAACCACATAAAAATATTCATTGTTAAAAATTACACACTTTTTATTCAAAACAGCTAAAAATACTACTAGTTAATTATTGTGCAACAGTTAATTAGGAATTTTAAAGTACTGACTAACAAATATTTGAAAACCTTTTTGATTCCTGACTCGAAAGCATTCTTTTGCGACTTTATGCAGAAAAGAAAAAAATCCTGAGTTATTTACGCCAATCGCTGTGTTAATCGCTATTCATTGGCTCAATAATTTCAGTTGCACATTTAGACTGTCCGTCATCAAATGAAACGTTAAAAATCTTAAAAGATTCCCTGCATTGTGGAGTGGGATGAGATAAGAAAGGAATTTCTTGTCCTATTCAGAACTCACACGATAGGTTACACTTATGACTATTTTGCCCTTGCAAAGTCTAATAATGTTCTGCACTCTTCCCTGTCGAAATTTGCTACTTACAAGAAAAGAGTTTCTGTTTCTGACAAAAAAATATGTCATTGAAAAAAAATCTAATTTTTGTAATCCAAACTAATAAAAGAACTTAATTTTCAGCTGTCAAAATGATTCGCTCTTTCGGGGTTTATTATTCGTTTAATAGGAGTTTCTTGCCTTTATTTAATCGGAGAAATAGAAAAATTCGTTAACTCGCGAAATTCGTCAAATAAAGGTTTGGTAAATAGGATCGAATTCGCTAATCGAATATGGGCTTAAATAAATAATGTAAATAGAAAGAAGAAAATGTAGCTATTTATTAATTTAAAATTCTTTGTGCTAACTTGTTCATCAATTAAATAATAATCTTCATTAATATCGTTACTACTTTTTACGTAGTAATTATACTTTGATAAGAAATGCTGGTTATGATGAATTTAAGAGCTAAATATTCTAATTTAATTTTAAGCATAGCTAAAAGAATAATACTTGAAGTTCTTAGTTATTACCTTAAGGTATTTCAAAATAAGTACAAAGTTTCGTTTAAATCTCTTTAGTAGTTAAATTCCTATTAAAGAAAACACTAAAGAGTTTCTCTTAATGTAGAAGACAAGTCTAAAAAAGTTGTGCAATACTGGCTCATTTGAATTTTTTAAAATTTTAAGTAGATGGTTTGCTGCGTTCATTTTTTTGTTTCAAGTCTTTTGTAAAATATTCAGTCTTTTATAAGAAGTAGTTTTTTATTTTACGGCTTTTGTTACATTCAGCTTTAAATGATCCAAGGAAGAGATTTCAAGATATTTTTCTTAAAGCATTTTTTTTTACTTCTCAGAAACGTTTATTGTTAAGATAAGTACCTTAGAATTCTTCCCCGGAAACACTTTTATCTTTAAGTAGAAGTTAAAAAGGTTAATTGTTCTTTAAGGAATGAAAAAAAGTATTTTTCTTTGTTTACATTTATAAATGAAAACTTTTGCTGACGATTACATTTCTATTTTTCTGTTGTATATTGTCTGAAATTAAAATAAGATATTAATTGTAAAATTCTTTCTTTTAGCAGAAATAAATATCATTGGTTTTAAAAATCAAATTAATCAAACATACTATTTGTGTGAATAAAACACATACTCATTTAATGCAAAATAATTCATCACTTTTGTAAAAATTATTTTAAAATCAAGGCATCCGACTAGGTTCGGAGATCAGTTTTTCAGAAATGGATTTTCAGAAGAATTTTATTGCTTTAAAGAACACGCTGGGTTTAAAAAATTTTAATTATTAATTAAATAATTTGTATTATTATATATGTTTTTGAAAACATATTATTTTTATAACATTTTAGCAAAATTCTAAATGTTAAGAAAAACAGCATAAAGAAAATTCGTTGGGCATAATGTAATTTTAATTTCATTGATATACTTCTTGAACCATCTTAAGTGTCACAAACCACAGGAAAAAAACTATTTTAAGAAACAAATCACTTCTATAAACATTCGAATTCAATGATTTTCGTCAAAATTACTTTATTTTCTAGACTAAAAATGGCTGTAAAATATGATTAAATTGAGCTATCTTAAAACAGCGATTTGTTACTCTGTATATAGCATGTGTTACAAATTTCACTGAATGTAATTGGTTTGTTTTGGAGATATACCATTTTTCGTGCTCAAACTGTTGGGACAATTTCATTCTTAAAAAAACATTTTAAAAATATTTTATTAGATAAAGCAAATATTAAAAAAACAACTAAAACTTTTCCAGTTTTGTATGTTATTCCTTCTTACTCCAAACACTTATACTTCCTTTGTTTCTATAATAATTTTAATAACTAAGAAAATACATTTTAACGTAGTCAGATATATAATGTAGCTATAATAATTAATTTAATAGAATTTAATAATAAATGTATTCCATGTAGTTTGTGATTTTGCAGTTTATAATAGTTTCAAGTAAGTTTATGAGTATATTCTTAAAAAGTTTTAAACTAATTTCTTTTTTTTTAAAAATTTGTTTTAACTGAAAAAGTAAACCTATGATTACTGCTTTAAAAATTGAATATATTTAGAAATTTGGAAATTTCGTATTATAGAACAATCAAATATTTACCTATTGGTTTTTATTCAAAAGACTATTTAAAGCTATCAGCATACTAAAAGTAAAATTTTTATGATAGTTATAATTTTATTGAGATACTTTAATAGTTTGTTTCTATATTTATAAGAAAATTTAGGACCCGAAGCAATGATATACAAATATTAGGAATGACGATTAAAAATATTTTTACATTATTTAGAACAAAGTTTCAGCAAAATTGTTTTTCTTTTAAATGTTCAAATAGTGTTATCATGTGAAATATATTCATTTATGTTTCGAATTATATAAATATTTGTTCAATGTGTAAAGTAAGCAAGAATGTAAAAATAATCAGACAAAAGTTTCATTATGAATAAAAAATTACAAATAAATTTTACTAGAATTTGTACAAGCAAACTTAATGAATCCTGTTTTATTGCGTTATTTAATATTCTTTTATTCAGTACTGTCACTTCTACGAGTTTTTGCTCTATAGAGACGATGTTTTTTTCCAGAAGTTAGTAAAGAAAAATTAAAAAAAAAGGATTTTCCCAATTATTTATTTATTTATTTTTTATATAAAACTTGGCTGGAAAGCAGCCAATTGGAAAATATAGAAGAATGTATTATTAAAGATAATGTTTGTGAATAAGATATAATGCACTTCCATATCATGCTAAATTTAAAATGAAATATGCACAGTGTGTTTCAAATTAATTGAACAGTTAAATTTAAGTTGAAGTTTGTTCCTTATTTTCCCTTATATAAGTAGAGTCTTATTTTTGTTTTTCTTTCTAAGTATAAAATATTATAAATAGGTTTGTTGATATAAAATATACTAGTCGTTTTTTAAACGCTACAGTCAGGGGTAATTCCTAGACACTTGTAAAACCAAAGAAACACCAATGAATTCTACGACCGATTCCTAAATAGTGTTCTTGGACAGAATTGCACTGTAAATCTCAAATTATTTACATTGCGCAAGCTTCTCGTTGACGCTGAATCTTAAGGGTTGAATAGAACTCGTAAGGTACAGTTAGAAGCAGACCTTTAATTGCATGTGTTAAATCATGCTTGTAGAAAAAAATAAACATTAATTTATTTAGGACTTGCATGCTCATTTTAAATCAATTTTTGTATTAGGAGATGCAAGAATGACTGTTACACTTCATACTTAGACTGGGCTGGTAAAACAATCATTTATTTAAATAGGATATCATTTATTTAAAAAAAGGACATTTACTGAATAGCGTTAGGAATGGGCAATTTTCCATGTCTCGTAACAAATTGCATTTTAAGCAATACACTTTGAATTGCATTACATTGAAATTTGAATTGTATAATTGAAATCAAGAATTAGGCAATTTTAATAAAAAAAACACCATTATCTATATTTAAAACTCTGACATTGTATCAATATAAATATTTCAATACTAAATTATTATCAATATTATAATGTCTAAATTACATATAGCATCTAAACAGCTCGTTGAATTTAAATTCATAAAATATCAGAGATATAAGTGTTTCTAGGTACAGTGAGCCTACTACTATTAATATTGAACAGCTATAAAAATTGTAAATGTAATTTATATTGTAAATAAGTAGTAAGCATGTGTTTCATACTGTAATATAATACAGAAATTCATGTTGATAATGGTATTACAATTCAAAATTGCAAACAATTAAATTATTATTTTAAATATATGTTTGGTGTATATTGTAACACGAAGATAAAAATTTTTTACATTTTTGTCACAATAATTTTTTGAATTTGAATGATATTGGAAGTGTAAAATTTGTTAACATAGAGGAGTGTGCATCTGAATTTTTTTTACAGTACATTATTCAAATAGTTTGTCATGTATTAATTTTAAGTAACTTCGATAAATTTTTAGCTTTGTTTAGCTTCGTATTTACTTACTAAACAGCCTTTAATGTTATTTTTGTTCTTGAATTGATTATACCAATTTGGTGCAATACTCGTAATCAATTACATGAAAATTAGTCTTAGATATAAAATACCCTGCAAATGAAGTATCCAAATAAAAATTTGATATTAATCAAAGGAAATTGCTATTTCAGACTTAGGATAGAATTACGAGGATAAACTGGTTTTATGGTTCACCAAACTCCCTCACCTTTTTCATTGTTTGGTATTTAACCGATAGATTTCTCTATAAAATCCTATTGGAAAAAAATATACCATAAACAGGAATTCTTTTTATTTAGTGATACTTAATACGCAAGGAGCTGTTATGTCCTGTATATAAAAACTTGGCTACAGAATAAAAAGCAGCATCACAAATTGAGTAGAGTCCCCAAACCTAGATAAACTAAAATGAATCAAGTAAAAATAAGTCCCACAAAATCTGTAAGCTAATTTTATTTTAGTTAAAATGTTTTATTCTATCTGTTTATACCATTCGTAAAATGTAAGGAACATATTTTTTTAAAAAAAAGTGTAAATATCTTCTAATTATATAGAGTCATATTTTTCTATAATGTAAACTTATGAAGTGATTAAATATATGATATAGTCTTTTATTAATATCCGAAGAAATAAATTGATAATGCTTATCAAATGCTAAAAAGTAGTGCCATCGAGTATTTTGAGGCAGAACAAAAATTTTGAAGTATGTTATTTAATAGAAAATAAAAAGATAAAACGTATTCCTAGACGTAAACAATAATAAAACTATATTTTCTTCTAATTTAGATCAATAATTAATTTTTTTAAAAAATCTAATGCTTTGTGATGGATTTTTAAACAAAAACTAACAAAAATATGCAAATTTTTTATACTTATAATAGTTCTGAGAAATTGTTAAAGGATTTACATAGTATGACATATGTGAAGAATAATTTCATAATAACGTGGAATTTGGATATCTTGTATTGATTCTGACTATCTTATTAAAGTGTAATTGCTATACAAAAATAATTCCTACATATATATATTTTTAACAAATCTTTGTAATGTAATATCACTCGCACTTCATCACTCGAAATTCCATATTTAAAATTCACCACCATTTCATTATATTTTTTAGCTATATTTAGATATTTTGGATATAGTGTAGGTTAGTTATAAATACACATTAGTTGCAACAAAAATTTAAAATTATATATAACAATTTAAATAAAGAGTATTTTCAAAACGATATATACGTCCCAAAAATGTAAGCATAAATTAGCCCAAATATTCCAGGTGGATTCCTTGTGGATTTACCATCAATATTTGGTAATGAGATAAATCTTTAATCTACTTAAGGTATCCGACTACCCTAAAATTGTGAATTTTGCCAAAAATTGACAGATTTTATGATTTTATTTTATAGACCGTTTTATTAGCTGTATAAATATACCAAGTGTATTATTTTCCGTTCACTAGAACAAAAACTACACGTGTTTTAGTAAAAGCAGATGCCTTTACTTTAGGCAATATATGTCATACTTTAAAATGCGTTTTACTCGAAATGTGTTTTTTGAAAATGCTCAAACTGGGCCAGCGATTGCTCAAAAAGTTCTGAAAATAATTATCTGAAATTTTTTGTGTATGTTCTGTATAATAGTAGAAGTGTTTTAACCTTCAAATTTATCAATCACTGTTTTATTACAAAATTTACAGTGCCTTATGTGAATATAATCACTGTTTTTTAAGCAATTTCATATAATAACTAAGATAAAGTGCTCTAGTTTTTGTAAAATTAAAATATCACTTATCCTGAACGTCATTTCAAAAATGAATAACATAGCAATACATCAGAATTGAAAAATTGAAAATTTATTCATATACTTTTGGTACAGAATGGGCCACGTTTATGTTATTTTTTTGTAAGTTTTTACCCATTTTGTCCCATTTTAGTAATAATAATTTCTTTTTCTCTTCTTAATTTTAGCATATTTTTCTTAAAATGCACTAAACAAATCTAAAAATCACAAACAAATCCCCATATCTCCATTTGTTCAAAAAAAAGTTGTCGCAAGTAGTCAGATACCTTAAAGACGTACCCAATAAACGTAATGCAATTTTCTCGCAAAATCAACTTTTTATGAGAATATAAAATTTATTGAGAATTTAATATTTAAATATATCTGTAAATGTTTCACACTATTTAATTATATTTATCATATGTTTGGAGAAGAATCTTCGTCCTTTCTTCAATATTTATTTGGGATTGAAATCACAATAATAAATAGAAAAACCACATATTTGTTTATCGCATATAACTTACAAAACTTATTTCATGTAATTACACACAGACAAATTTATGTCTGCCCACTAAAGTCTCCCCAATAATTTATGAGCGCCCAGAATTATAATCATAAAACTGCTTACAGGGCAGCTTGAACTGCTTATGTTGTTATCTCAAAGTCAGTACGAGATAGTAAAAAGTCAATTACAATGTGGTTCAGCATCATCGATTTATTACAAAAAGCATCTTGCGTACAAAAATGACTCAAAGTACATACACAAAGTACACATGAGTTTGATCTCATTGAACAAAACTGCCCTTTCCGGAAATGAGTCTCATCCACGTCATTTTCAAAATAATGTCCTTCAACAACAATACACATATGGACGTGGGTTTGCATGTTCTACTGTACTTTTTTCGACAGGTCTCGTCGCGTGCTGGCACGAGCATCCGTAATACAGTTTCGAAATTCCGGGAGTGTTGATGGAAGGTTTGCATACACTCTTTGTTTGATGTATCTCCACAGAAAAATCCAGTGGGTTCAGATCAGGTGACCGGGCTGACCCTTAAACGTAACCAACATACTTGATGACTCGTTGCTGGAGTAGTGTGATCGTATCAGAAATGACAAGCATCAGAATCTCCTTAACGTGCTCTCATAATATACAGGGGCATTTAGTTTGCTTTTGAATATTCCCCCCAGACATTTATTGACCATCGAACTTGATGTTGAACTTCGATTGTAAGGATTAATCGGTGTCTAGAAATGGATGTTCTGCTTATTGTGCATAGTATTTTGCGCAAAGCATTCTTCATCCGTCTATATGATATCGGCAAGAAATGTTGTGTGGTCCCTCAAGCGGTTCATAATGAAGTTGCACCAATTATAGAGTTTCTGATCATCCCCAAATAAATATATAGTTTACGCCTTCTGTTTTCAACATTACTTTACGAATGGTGTCTTTTTTTTACTAAATAGATGATTCTGATTAACTTTGGAATTTTGCTTTTTCATGTATCTTGTACTTTTTTTGAGATAAGAAACGCTAACTCCAAATTTATTCACCAGGTGGCATTCATTGCTAGAAGTTTTTTTTTTTGTATAACTCGTTGGAACTTAACTATACCTAGATCCCATATTTATGATTATAGCTCTGCGATTCATAAATTATTGGAGTGACAACAAATTTTATTTTTTACTTTAAGGACCTTTTTAAAAAGAAAATAAAGTGTTGCCGAAATTATAATTACATTGTAATTGCTAGCAATATTTTTTGTAGATCGTATTGTTATACAAAATTGCTAAAGTAAAGACATATGTGCATATAGAAATTGAAAATTCTGAATAGAAAATTTTATCCCCCCCCCTCTTACTTTGAAAGTAGTACTTTCAAAAAGGAGCTAGTTAATTTTTTGATTGAAAATAACATTTTACTGAAAAGAATTCAATATGTTTTAGTTAGTATGGTCATTTATTAGATACTTCAGACTCCATAGTAACTTTTCAACTAAAATCTAGGTTATAAATCTCAAAACTCCATACTTGCCTCTTCGTCAATAATAAAACAAAATAATAGTTTCTCTCACAAATTAATATTGAAAATATTCTAAGAACATGCCTTAATTATTTATAAGGTGTGAATGTACATAGAATTTTGAAAACCTGGATGAGAATAGTGGGAAAAAAATACAATTTTAGCTTCCAAACTTTTTGTTTTGTTTTTAAGTTTTCTAATACACAGGAAATATTTTTCTAGATAAGAAAAGAGGAAGGTACTACATTTTTTATGTTAATAATATTTATTATTCTGAAGAGAAATTATTTTTTATACACATATATTCCTTGAAGTATTTTTGTATAGATATATTTTTCATAATATAACAAAACATAAATATTACAGCTTGAAAAATGTAAATTTTATCATGAAAGCATGTCTATATCAAGATGGAAAATACGATAAGATATAACAAAGTTAACAAAATTTTAAGAAATTATGAATAATATTTTCTACCACACATTTTTTATTTGACATTATAAATATATTTGAACTTAGGACCTTATTAAGAAGTAGTGTCTTAATATACTATTTCATTACTAAGTAATGTGATAAAATATATCATTTACCAATAAAGTAGTATTATTTATCACAATATATAATGAAATATCACATTATTTAGTATGAAGTAGTTCCATGGCGATATAATTTTCTTAAAACTTCTTTCGTGGTGGAATAATTATGCATTCAAAAAACATAAAAAAATATAGTACTGTAGAGTATTAACATTTCTTAAAATAAAACAAATGCTGCTTTAATAAAGTTTAATTTTAACTCTCTTTAGATAAACCAAATTCACTTACTTTCGTTTCTTTACTTTTGTTTAGAAAAATGTATATTTGTCTATACTTTGTTTTGATTGTATTCAAGTTTTGTAGGCCATGGTCGGGAACAAAGCCATTTTAGTAAATTGAAGAGAGAGATCCTATTAATTTTAGCAAAGAATGAAATCGAGAATTAAAATATAAAATGAGTAAATGCATTTATTAACAAAACGTTCTATGTCATATCTGGGTAACGAATTCGTTTTCTCGTAAATGTAAAATAACTCTCACACCATTAGTATTGAACATATAAGTAATATACATTACAAAAATTGTTAATTTTAAAAGGTAATATATAAGAGATGCCAGCAAATCCAACTGAACGTCAATAAAACTTTCCTTATTTTTTCTTTAAACTAATTAAAAGATTAAATTTTCCCCTAAGCTCTTAAAAATAATTCATTTTTAAGACCATGTTTTCTAACGATGAAAGAGAAAATAATTAAGCTTAACAAATACTTTGCTGTGGACAACTGTCGTCTCAACAAAATTATTTTATGAAAGTCATTGTTATATATATATAAACTTTTTTTGTAATATGTAAGAAATATAAACTAGTACACATTTTCAAATGCAGCAAAATATTTCGTTATGACCTATTAAATCTCTAAAGTTAAAATGCAAGACGCAGAGAAAAAAGACTAAGACCTAAGGTACTTTAAGATCAACTGAAGACGAATAAAAGTTTTTAAATTATTAACATTAGCTCGATATTAAATTATAGATTTTTTTCAAATTTAAAATAGAATAAAGTTCTTTCACAAGCACTTTCCTATCGTTAACCATCGTCATTAGTAGAAAAAAAATAGTTTTAAAAGAACCTATCTCAAAAAACTAATGCTGCTACCCTGATTAAAATAAATTAATAGACCTAAAATATTGTTATTACAATTGTTTGCACAGATTTTTTATAAATAATCCAAAGTCTATACGAATAACCATTTATTTAATTTGAAAGTCCTGATCACTTTTACACACAAGTTGCCAACATCTTTGAAATGCCAGTTAAAATATGTTATTGAACTTAAGAACTCTTCATGGTACTTACGTATTATCGCAACCCATTGGCAACATTACATGAAACGAAGCACATGGTTGCCAATTCAGCACGTGCGACACATACGAAATCGGGGTAGCAAACTTGGTGAGTTATTTTGAACATGGCATTGTTGCGATAATAAGTAGGTATCTCTTCATGATATTTTAGACTTGAATTTTACAAGCTGACAGCAGATACACCAGCTAAAGAATCAACAATAAACAAAAAAAAAAAAAAGAAATTTCAGTGCAGGCATTAGATTGTTTTTACTTCTTCAGCAGTTCGACAGCCCCATATTCCAGGGCTTCTCAAGAAGCTTCCTCCAAGTCAATTATTTGTTGCCTACAGTCCTCCAACTCTTGAATGTTAAAATGAATTAGATTGTTCGGTTGAGCAAATTAAAATTAAGGGCTATGTGAAGATACTACTTTTGCACAAATTGATGAACTAGGGTTGTAGAACAAGTGTTTGATGCGCATTTTCTTCAATACAATGAATCGATTGCTTTTATTTATATGAATAGTTTAATACAAAAATGAAGCATGGGAAGTTTTGAAATTATAATATTTGGTGACAATATATTTCCTACAATATTTTTTATGAACCTGAGTATGGTATTTTCCGTCTAATTTATTCTAATCCTGAAAATCATCCAGTTATGAAAAAGAAATTCTGGTTGTGAATTAACAGTGTTTATACTGATATATCCAAAAAGACTGATTTCTAAATCTATGAAGAGATAAAATTAAATTGTAAAATAAACAGTGCAATGAATAATTACTGCCTATTTTACAAATGTTTTCGACTGATTGAATGTTCTCGGTAGGATAAAATATAATGAATAGTTTTATTTTTATTTTTGTGTTTTATAATATGATTTCTTGCTTTTTTCAGTAAACAAAAATATATGTGCAGTATACGTAGCCGAAAGTGTTTTTAAAAATTATTTTCTGAGACTTCTTTATTGAGTTAAATTTTAGTTAGACAAAATCGTTTGCTTCAGAAAGATAACAGTTTAAATATAAAAGGGATCAAATGACATAACAAATAAGGTTAATTTAGTTCCTAAGCTTGTTGGGAACGAAACATTGGAGGGTTTCACATCAGACTGACCAACTGACCGGAATATCTGCCCATGCATATCAAGGCCCAAGGTCACGAAAACTGAGATGTGCACAGTAGACCTCTATACTCATGGGCTATCGAGTCACTGAGTTTCAGTTTAATGAATAAAGACCAGATTTTGATGTTTTGTAATGCATTTTTGAATGAAGGGAGCATGCCATCATATAATTTTTAATGAGTAGTATTTTACAATAAAAGCCATTGTTCTTTTAATAAATATTTCTCTCAAAATTAAAGCCATCACACATTTCAGTAACAAAACTGTTATAGTTAATATTTTCTACATTGAATTAGTTATATAGCTATCTTTCAATCGCTTGGATTAAACTGTTACTGCTAAATATCATTTTTTTTCAGTTTTTCACACCTTAACGGAATAAAAAATGTTTTTTTTTCATTTATGTTTTTTTAAATTTCCTTGATAGTAAAATGAATAATTTATAAAAGAAGAATTTTAGAGCATTAAAATAATAAAACGTTACAAAATTCCAAGTTGCAATGTTTCTTTTTAAAAGTACAACTTTTAGAAATTTAATGAAAGAATTTGTTAACTAAAATAAAGAAAATGCCATTAATTTAATGTTCTTACACAAAGCCGATTAAATCCCAAGGAAAAAGTATTTCTCTCAGTTTTATAGCCGCCTTTAGCTAATCTTTGGATGAAGCCGACTTTTGATTAGTTTTAGGAAACAAGAAAAACGAAAATTGCATGTACTCAAGCGATGCTGGGATTATAGACAAAATGTTACAAAATACAGCTAATTTTCAAAAGTATTTTCTACTTTAAATAATAAGACATTATTCTTTGTTTCCTTGTATAAAAACATCGCAAACTTTTAAAATTATATTTCCTGTGTAATTACAGCATTAAATTTTCTGTTTTATTTTAATTAATTTTATGAACCAGGTTTATCGCCGCTCTACCTAGTATGGTGGTTTTGACACTCGGCTTGTAAACGAGTGGGCTCGGGCTCGAATCCTGATCAAGACATGGTTGTATCTTCGGGAAAAGAAGTCGAACTTTCGCCTTATATGATATCCGTCTCGAGAAATGAAAGCAGCGTACCCCTTCAGTTCTATGCTGGGGTCATCGGTTTGTAATAAAAGTCTATATTCTTCTGTATTTGTATTGCATGGTTCTGTTTATCTATCTTTCGTATGTATCCCATTATGGAACACACGACAACAAGAACTAGATTTATTATATATCTCAGGATCTCATTTATATTTTTAATTGAAAATTATATTTGTGTCAAATGATAAACAATAAAAATCTCAAGTTCAGATTACTTATACAGATAAAAAAATACCCTCGTCGTAATATTATGTTAAATCATCTGTACAATCAACAGAGCAGCATGTTTTAATAAACTATTAATTTCGATTCCAAACAATAACGTTTTACGCTTCTACAATGTTTTCCGTTTTCAAATCAATTTCTCAAAAGCTAAATTAGATTTCATTTTGGTTGTTAAAGTGAAAGCCTATTAAACAATTTACATTTGTTGCTTTCAAATGAAGAGTGTGGAAGTTACAAGGATTCATGTTATTATTAATATAGTTCTCTAACTAAAAACTTTTGTCAACTATACCACATAAAATAACCTTAGAATAAAATGCTTAAATGTTAAATTATTTTTAAAAAGGTTATTTGAAAGATTATTTGTGAAACAAAATATTAACAAAATATTAAAGGCATTCATAAATTAATGAATCACGACAGATAGTTAAACTAAATTATACGTGTTAGTAAACTATTCTCTTTTAGCTTTGCTGACAATTCAAAGGAGCCTTTTAAGGTGCTCAATTCAGGACGCGATCTCATGATACAGACAAACACGTGTGTTCTGCATTAAATTCAAAACAGACATCAAACTCATTATACTTGTTGTTCTATTAGCAAAACTTAGAAAAAATTTCAAATTTCTTAATTGGGCAATTTAATTGCTGTTTGTAAAAAATGCAACACTCTGAAGGAATCTTCAGAATTAAATGAAATTTAATACACAAACGACTTGTATAAGTACAAATAAATGACGAAATTTTCGAAGAAAAAAAAAACAATTTTAAGTGTTCGAAATGAGTATTTGGTGTAGCCACCACGAGCTGCAATAAGTGCTGCTATACGACGTGGCATGGAGTCAAACAGATTTTGAACGTCTGCTTTTGGAAGGGAAGTTCATATTGCTTGTATGCGCAGCAAAAGTTCGTCTTTTGAAGCTGCAGGACGCGGATCACGAGCGAGACACCGAACAACCAAATCCCACACGTTCTCAATAGGCGACATATCCGGCGAATAAGCATACCAAGGAAGAAGTTGCATGTGTTGGGCTGAACAGAAGTCTCGAAGAGACTTTGCAACATGTGGGCGAGCATTATCCTGCTGAAAGATAGCTCCAGGAATGCCTTGAAGGAATAGAACGACCTCGGGATATAGCCCTTTACAGACGTACCTGTTGCTATTGAGATTATCCTCAATTCGAAGCAAATTGGATCGTCCATAATACGAAATCGCACCCCAAACCATAACTCCGGGTGTTACAGCGTTCACCGGCATAGCGTCTAACACGAATGCGGCCATCGTGGTCCCACAAATTGAAGTGTGATTCATCTGAAAAGATAACTTGGTGCCAATCAGCTTGCCAGGCTTTGTGCTCATGAGCCCATTGCAGACACAGCCTTCGATGGTTTGCCGTGAGGGGGATCCTGTATAAAGGCACCCTTGCACACAATCCACGGTGCCGCATACGTCGACGAATTGACGAAGCCGACATTAGTATAGCTGTTGCAGTAGACCAACGTGCTGCTCACTGCCTGGATGAAGCTGTGCGGTCATTCACCGCCCTGCGGAACAGGTGTCGATCGTCGCGCGTTGACGTCACCTGCTGTCGTCCACTGCCACTTTTTCGAGTTGTTCAGTGCTCGTCGGTCCACTGCTTCCAAACTCGCATTACTGTGGAACTATTCCGCTGCACACGATCTCTTATGCCGCGATAAGAATATCCTCCTTCTCGAAGACCGATAATCCTAGCCCGTTCAAACTCCGTAAATTTTTTGTAATTTCTCTTTATTTCGTCGTGGAGACATACTTAGGTCTCATTAAACGTTCGCTACTAACAAATAATCATTAACTATTTTCAACGTCCCGCTACAACCCTCTATTTATACGCTTTCAGCATCATTTCAGAGGGCACACCACACACCAAGCGTGCGCGGTGGCGCTGAAACTTTACTATTTTATGTAACATCCGATAATTGATATTTGCTGCAAAGTTCATTTAATTGTGATGGTTTCTTCATGGTATTGCATTTTTTTACAAACAGCAATGTATGTTCAAATGTTATGAAAAAAATTCTTCAAAAGATTTTAAAATTAAATATTATTTTACTCATGTACTTTTAAATAAAATACATTTTGTCTACCTTTGTGCGTTATTGTTGTTGACAAATTTGTATTTTTTAAGAGAAAGTTTCTGAAAAGATCAAAAGTTGGCAACAACGAAGCACATGACCTGAATGGCTAAAAATGCGCGCTTAGCATTATGATGTGACTATGATGTCACAGGAGCCCATTGCTATCACAAGGAGATACTTCATGAGGGCTAATAGCGGCAAACTAATGAGTGTTAGCCTCGGTGAAGTAACAAACATGATACCTCTGCCTGGATCTCTCTGTTTTGAATTTCGCCCTGCTGGAGAGTTTTGAGACCTAATTCCATTTAATGTACAGTAGTTCTCATTAATCAGTAAGAAGATGATTGTTTTTTTATGTTTTTATTTTTCCTCAGATGCGATATTTAATGAAATAAACTTCAGCGCTGATGACAAAACTCTCAATCACAATCAATCAGATAGCGTGATCACACGTATAATCAAATAATTTCAACATTTTTTTCTCCCAAATGAAATACAAAATCAGGGAAAGCATTTCTACCAGTGTTAAGAGTATATACAGGGTGTCAGGGTGTCCAGCCTTAATGTGACCCAATAGCTAATTCCCGAACCATTCGGTTTAGATATGCACTTCCAATTTGAAAAATCTTTTAAAACAGGTAAAGGATGTTTTTAAGTGCTTTTCGAACCAAAAAACACATTTAGAAAAAAAATTATAAAAATTAATTTTTTATACGGTCTCCAGGTCCTATCACTTGTATTTAGGAAAAAATGCAGTACACAAAAATAAAGTAAACACATGTGTTTCATTTTATTACGATAAAAACTGACCGAGTTATGCCTACATAAATTTGAAGCATCTGAATTGCTCAGAAAAGGGGGTCGTATATAAAGTGAGTTTAGAGAACAGTAATTCACTATCTACAGAAAGAGCAAAAAAAAAAAAAACATCATAGTAATATTAAAACATCGTAGTAAACATCATAGATTGTCAATTTGTATTGCTGTATAGTAAAGAATAAAAATTAAAGAAATACAACTTGTACCGAAAAGATTAAGACAGCTTGTTTTAACAAATAGCTACAAAATAATACAGGGTTTTCCATTCAAATTATAGCATAATGTGGAATGATGGCCCAATCTTGAATCAGGGGCTTTATTATATCAGAATGACCAAATTAACTTAAATAATGGGGAAGGCACGAGGTGTGGCACGAGACAAGGGAATACATCTATGACAACTCCCAGTTTTATACAAGCGTTGAACAGCATGGGCAATTGTACAATAAGATGGATGTCTTCCAGTGGGAAATTTAATAGCATAAAGTCTTGTCGCCTTTCTCTTATTTCGATTACACTGCGCATAAAACAGTACCATTTCGCAGTATTCTTCATTTGTATATATCTCGTTCTCCCGTAATAGAATTCCTATTATTAGAATACGACTATATGGAATTGCAAGCGACTACACAACACATTTTTAACTTTCGTCATGATCAGGAAAAATGCAGCAAATCAGACTGAAGTCGTAGCATATAAGTCTATTTTTTGGAACTCCTTTTGAAATGTTTTCTTCATCTAAAATATTTTATTTTTTCTACGTTTTACACATACGCAGAATAAATTTTATTTCTTAAATACTCAATTATTGTATTATTAACGTATGCTTTTAAATTTAAAAATGATTTACATAAAATTGACGTGCAAGAGCGAAAGTTTTCTGGCAGAGTTCCGACTAATTTCACTTTGGAGACGGCCCTTTACTTCTTGAAAATTGACGAGAAAATGGATAAAATATATGATTTTCAAAGTTCCATAACTCGGCCAGTTTTTATCGTATTAAAATGAAACTTTTTGTGTTTACTTTGTTTTTGTGTGCTGCATCTTTTCCTAAATATAAGTGATAGTACCTGGGGACCGTATAAAAATAAATATTTGTAATTTTTTTCTAAATTTTTTTGGTTCGAAAAGCACGTAAAAATATTCTTTACCTGTTTTAAAAGATTTTTCAAACTGGAAGTGCATATCTAAACCGAACGGTTGGGGAATTAGCTATTGGATCACATTAAGGCTGGACACCCTGTATATATATATGTGTGTATGAAATGAAATTCATGAGAAATTGACAATAAATTTCAAATGTTTGTTATCAAGTGATATCTTTCTTTTTATCACCAGTAAATAATTTCTTTAATATTGCCTATTAGAAGACTTTTAAAAAAAAAATGTTGTATTGCAATTTATCACAAATGCTAAAATTTTATTTAGTTACTGCAATATTTTCTGTCACGAAAAGGTCATCATATTGCTAGACTTCTCATAGGAACAAAACCAGCAGGTGTATATTGATTTGATTGAGTACATCTCTCTAACATTACCCTTGTGTTACTATTGTTATTGTGTTTGGGCATAGAATGCAACCATTATTTTGTCATAAAGGTAGAAGTATTTTCTTTGATTCCTTATCTTCACAAGAAAAGTGATATGGCACAAACAGAAAAAATCTATGTTGTCAAGACAAAATTATATATGGTAGCGAATAAAGAAGGATCAGATAATAAAATTTATTCTTGGGTTTCCCTATACGGACCATGGGAAAAGAACATGGACTGAGTAAAATATTACTAACATAAAATTTTTCAAAGTGATATTTTAGTTTAAAGAAAGGCTCATATAGAAGTAATTTGTAAAAAAGGAAAACTGGTATTTAGAAACATATTGAGTAGAAATGTACGCATGAAGTAAACCATTGAAAAACCCTTTGTGGTAGACTTTAAATATTACCTTCAACGAGAAAAAAACTGTTTCTTTTTTTTTTTTCAAAACACCAAATTTGTTTTCAGACAATTTATTTCAGAAAACAAAATGAAAGAAATATCGGAAGATTACTCATAGCACGCCGTTTATTTTATTTCAGAAATTTACGAAAACAGCTTTAGAATTTTCCCATTTTAATTACGGAACACTACATAATTCTATTTTCAATTACTCTCAAATCCGGAAAGTTTTCTTTGAAATACACCAAATTTTTAGATCAATATATTAAGTTTGAATATTTGTACAAAATTGGAAAGAAAATAATTATAATGGCTTCAGAGAAGAAGCAACATTTTCTTCTTAAAAAAAGACTGTTCAACTATACTGTTAACGTCTAAGAGAATCTGAAGCTGCAAATTAATTATTGAAATCCATTACAGTTGATATTACACAGGAAATAAATTGAATTAAAAATAACTGATGTGTATCATCCCAATTCGAACTTGATCTTAAAATTAAATTACTTACTATTAAATCGATTAGACACCAAAAGTTTTAAGAAGTCACATGGAACTGCTTTTTTAAGCAATCTTCCACAGTTCAAGAAAATTAACCCCTCACAGCACGAGTTTATTTCGGAAAAACTGGTAAAACATTATCGAGTTTTTTTTGACAGAAAATGAATATATAGGAATAGTGTAAGTTATTTTTTTGCATTTACAGTTGTGGGATATCTGTCACTAATGAGCGGCGAGGGGGTAAAAGTTATAAAACTTATTTAAAGAAAAAACATGCTTGTGTGTGTAAATAATTTCATGCCATGTTTCCAACATCACATACAACTTATTTTCTCTAATTAGGATTCTCAAGAATTGTATTTAAGATATTTCTCTTAAGCAATGTTTAATATAATGTTTTATTTATAATGTTAATGATGTTTTAAATATAGTTTTGTTTATGTTTTCAATTCTACAGCAGAAAAGGATATTTAATAATGTTTCCTGTTGAAGAATTTTTCTTTAATAATCTTTCCTGCGATATCAATAAAATTCTTACAATTTCATTTCGCCTTTGTGCGAATTTTGCCCGGAATACATTTATCACTGTCATGTTCATGAGCTCCGTGACAGCGAGATCGTTATTATTCATATCTTTATGACGCAAATTCAAAAATTCTTAGGAATAATTCTACATGTAAGTTAAATATTTGTTTCTGCTTCTGACATCTGGAAGGCAACATAAATATTACTTTAAATAAAAATAGATTTCAGTTTATGCATTTGTTACTTAATAAAGTTACTTAATAAATATATGAAAAGTAAGAAATAACTGCTATTTGATATTAAGTCTATGGAGAATATCGAGATATTTTGTAAAACATTCGGATAGGAAAAACAATTGTTTAAAAAAATTTAGTTTTTAGTCTGCATAAAAACTTGAGAAGAGATTTATAAAGCATGTTTATTGAGTTTCGAATGAATATATCCCATGATAAAACTACATGACAGTCTTTTTGGATGATCTGATGTATAAGATCGAAGAACACAATTAACTGAAAATTGAACCTAAATAAATAATTGATCTTTAGATATATAAGTGGAATAAGTAAATAAATGCCTTAATTGTTTCCAGTTATAATTAAATAATTCGATTCTTTTCGTGACTTTCATAATATATATATTCTCTTTTGTTAAAAATAGGATTTCTCTTTCTATAAGTCAAACATATGTACAAATCTGTTTACACCATGTCTTCTTTTTATGTCTATAAGAGTTTATAGTAGCTTTTTTTAAAAATTAGAATAGTATCCTAAAAGAAAAAAAAACATTATTGTTCATCAGAGTTCGATAATGAAATAAGTTCTTTTGCAATTAAATAAATTTTATTCATATAATTTTTAGCTTATTTATGATATCATGATGGCATTTAATTACAGCACTTCGATTTATTAACCAGATATGCTGTTTTTTTTAAACGCAAACTATAAAATTTATGTATAGGATGATGAAGATGATGGTGTCGTGTCCTGATCGGACCAAATCAAACAGTGTCATGGGCCCAGATGACTGCTCTGGCAATCTGTTCCATATTATCCACTTAGAGGTTTGTTGACGAAAACAGGACCCCTATTTTTTGTACGGCAGCAAGAATGGCTGGACAATAAAATATATCAGCAGGTGTTAGCTCTGTATTTCAACAGTTATCACAATTCCTATAAGTTCTACCATCCCTATCAATCTTTTTGCCTCTGGGATGACCTGTTCTTAGCCTAGTAATAGTCTTTGTTTGTAAGACGGTCTTCAATTATATTATAGATTTGATGCTTGTCAGGAATTGACTTCTCTCTCAATTTGAAATTTACAACAGCATTTGAGTCTAATAAGGTAACGTTGACGAAGTTGTTACTATTGAGTTTTCTAGCTTCTTTCGCCAGTTTATCCGATTTTCATTGCTTGTAATATCAACATGTGCATGTAACCATTGGAGAAAGCAGACTTTATCTAACTCCTGTAATCTAAACAGGCGAGAGAAAATCTCTTCAGTAATCCATGAACCTCCATTTAGAATTGCTTGGAGGGCTGCTTTTGAGACACAAAAAATGCGAGGCCCTTAGCCTGTTGTAGAATTGGGAAAGCCTCACATAGAAATTTATGTATATGAATTTGCTTTAATATCTTTTACTTGAATTTATCATTATAGGCACGTCGTATTTTCTTTTTCTTAGCGTGAAAACTCATTTGTACCATTTTTGATTTGCCTCTTTCACGAAAATGAACAAGTAACAAAACGTCGTTAATATTCATTTGATTACAAACTCTAATTTGTCTAGGAATAGAGGGTTAAAATTTATTTTTTCCTCACCTATAAATATAAACTGTTTCAACTACTATTTTTAGAGTGGTTTATTTTACGAATTCCAAATAACTTATTTTTGTAAAAGGGACATTTTGTTAAGATAAAAAGCCTCAACTTTATATAATTTATTGATTATAAATTTTGAGTGTTATGTAATTTATAATATAATAAATACGTATCTGATTAAACAAAATTGTGATATCTTTGAATCTATAAATCTCTAAACTGTGAAAAATAGTTTATGAATTTAAATAATTTTTTCTCTTTTTCTGTTATTTTTATTCTTTTTTCATTTTGATTTGCGAAAATATATATTTTGAAATTGCCCCTTCAGAGAAATTTCTTCTACAATTAGTTTGCTTCTTACTGCTTAGAAAAAAATCAGTTTCGCACCGTACAGAAATGGCTTCTTAGATAGGGAATAACTAGATATAAATATTTTTATAAAAGACAGAAATATAAATAACTTAAAATGTTAGAAAATCGTAAATTTTTTAAAAAAAAATAGCGATAAAAAAGGACAAATAAGTTTATTTAAATGTTTTTGAAGGAAAATACATAAACAATAGAATATATTGACGGGTTAATGAAAATATTTTCCTGTTGGAATATCTAAATGATAATACTTATCTTGGAATTGAATGCTAAAAAAAGACTAATGGAGTTTTGAAGGTATTTTAGTTCACATTTTTATGTAATTAAGGTACAAATAATAACAACAACAAAAAAAAAACGTTGCAAATTCTTACTTATTTGATAAACAATCATTAGATAAATTTTTAAATTTCCTTGTCCTTTTTAAGAAATTGTACAGGAAAGCAAAAAAACCCATTGATGAAGAAAGAATAGAAATGGAAAAATATAAGTCATTCCATCCTATATAGGGGGATGTAAATATTTAATATGTATCTAATTGTCGGCAAGCGCAACATATTATAAGCAACACAACAACGACATACTGATTGATTGCTAGAGTTTTCTTATTCCCCATGCAGCTGATCACCACTTCATGCTATTCAATTTTTGATTGCACTCTTATATTGTCCTGAAATCTATTTTCGTCAGCTAAGCTTCCCCACTTATACATATTACACACATATATGGGGTGTGGGCTCACAGAAAACCCCCAAGAAATTGAAAAATATTTAATGAAGATACCTTTTAATACACATAAACTGAAAAAGCAAACACTTTTTAACATGTATACTTGCAATTATATATCATCAAAATAGATATCTCAAAATCTAATTACCTGTAATTGTAACTGACAAGAATATGAATATTCACACCATCAATTTCTTCCCATACTAAATATATTAATTACTGTAATTTCATCTCAAAGTAAAATAGCAACATCTTTAAAATACTATGTTGAATAAATTTAATTTAAATTTCTATAATTCTTCATCTATCATTTTAATTTTAACTCTCTAAAATGTTGCATCAAATATCACTAGTAGTTCTGATATCGGGAATATTAGTAGTTTCGTCTAGAAATCTATGTTGAAATTTATCATTCTTTTGAAGTATTTAAATAAAACTCTTTTCATTTAATGTTATTATTCATGCTATGCCTCGTGTTTCCATTGGTCTCTGCCTAAGGGAAGGGGCTTCCTAAGAATTGCGGAGATCAAGAGGTCCGTATCTGAGTGAATTGCAAACACAAGACTTCACCTGATCCCATTAATTAGTTCTAAAAGTTAATTTACAATAGTATTCCAGGAAATAATTCAAACTTAACAATTGGAAATTCACTATGGTTACAATTAAGTTATTTGTGATTATGCCAAAACAGGGAAATAAAGAGTTATAGAACTCTTTAAAGCAATTTTCTACTAAAGGCTCGAAAGTTTACATCATTCCACTTTGTGTCTTATTATACTTTATCAATATTAGAAATTTGAAACAAAATTTGCTAAGACTGTTCCGAATCTCTTATTACATTTCCATGCTTTTTTTTAAACTAAAAATAATGAAAATGTTGATAACTTTATTGAAGAACTCTTTTTTTAGATGGATATTAAAATTTAGAGTTTAATTTGTTAGTTAAGAAAATATATATAAAAACGTGTCAAATATTTTGAGTTTAAACTTTATTTATCTGTCATAAAAATTAGATGTATAATAAAAGTGATAGTAGTATGAAATAAGTTTTTATTTGGGTATTTAATGTTGTTGAATTAGCAACAATGTACAACTTAGATTTTTAAAGAATTTACAAAAGCAGTAAAAATACTAGACTTTAATATTGAATTTTAACTCATTTAAAATTCTATCTGCAGTGCTTGCAAGGAATCCATTTATATGAGTGCATTATATCAGATTTGGGTTAAAAATGAAAATATTTGAAAAAAAATGATGAAGGAAAATATTTTTGATTTCAATTGCAAAATTTCATATAAGTTCGCTTTTTAAATGTTGTGTTCATATTTTTTATGTATCATTTTCCATTTTTTAAAAAGATTATTCGATATATGTACTCAAAAATTGAGTGAGCTTATTTAATCTTGTCTTTCTGTGTGTGAAAAAAATAATAAAAAAGCCAAACAAGAATTTTACAAGCTTTTATTTAACTTACAATGTATGTATGTATGTATGTAATTTATTCGGGTGGAATCTTACAACTCAATTTTAAAGTGGATATCTTCATCCTATTGAGCTAAAATTTTGTATACACGTTTAGTATGGGTGACAATGCATGTTTTGAAAATTTATATTCGATATTGCAATTAATTAAAAATACATTAATTAAAAACGTTAAACTAGTTTTGGGCGCCAACTTCGATATATCAGTATTGTTGTAATAAATGTTATTGTTACAACAATGACAAAAGTTGGCGTCGAAAATCGATTTTCAGCCAAACTGGAATTTCATAACGTTGCGCTAATGACTGTATTAATTAACTTTGTCTAAAAAATAATTACATTTCTACAACGTAAAAATAATATAATTTCTGCAACGTATGCAATTTGTTTAGAAATTTCTGTCTATTTTCTTCGATTTAAATTCAAAACAAAAAAAAGTAGATCTTTTTTTCAAGTAGATTGGTACAGTGTATACCTTTCTCAACGCTGCAAAGTTAAACTGAGAGGGAGCATTGTAGAAATTCTTTAAAAAATTTATCTAACTTTAATCTATGAAACTCAGACAAAGTAATTACAGAATCGGAAGGATCATTTATTTCGTCCCGATAAGGTATAATGTTTTTTTACAAAATAATAATATTTGTATTTTTTACGATTTTTTTTGAATAAATCAAAATCGATGCGTTTTTATTAAAATAATGTCTAAATCGTTGCGAATGAATTTTTTTTGTTTAAATGAATCGACATTCCGTACTAAAACAGCTCATGCTTTGCATATTAGAATTAGTCATTTAAAAAATAAAATGCCGAAAACTTTTTTTTTACGATTTTTCAAGAAATACTCAAAATTTTAATTAAACATTTAATAACTTCGTCATTTATGAAGAAAATCTCATGAATTTTTTTTCGTGTGTAGGACAATATTATCCAAGATCTGTACGAAGATTGAAAAAATTGCTTAAAAATTACGGATTTCAAAAAAATTGTGTTTTTAGTCTAGTACCCTGTTTAGGAGAATTCATTTAGCTAACTGTTCGAAAATAACCGGCAAACACCTAGCATTGAATGAGATGAACATACTGGGAAACCTGTCCAGTGATAACTAAAAAGTAAAAAATAAATTAAAAGTAAAAAAGCTTTTTTAAAACAAGCTTTTATTTAAACGCGCTAAAAAGAATAAAATAAATTTTTCTTTAAAACTTTTTTTACTATCAACTTTTTCCGTCATTACACAATTTATATGATATAAAAGCTTGTCGCGAGATTTACCTCTGCAGATAAACAAGTAAATTAAATAACTTGATCTGATTGATTTTAATTTATAAAAATTTCAACCTAAGTAAATAAGAGTACTTTAATCCGCGACAAGCTTTTATATCATATAAATTGTGTAATGACGTTATAAGTTGATAGTAAAAAAGTTTTAAAGAAAAAGTTTATTTTATTCTTTTTAGCGCATTTAAATAAAAGCTTGCTTTTAAAAAAGTTTTTTTACTTTTAATTTATATAATTATAAGCATCATTGACAAATTTATATAATATGGCAATCTTAACTATAATATTAACAAAATTTTACCTGAGACTGCTCAAATTATCTTTACTAAATAGTTAATGGGTAGGAATAAAATTAAAGCTGTGTGTGTGTTAAACTATTGATTATTGTTTGTTTTTGAGAAAAGTCAAAACACTTTTATGTACAGAATTCTTATAAGTAAAAGAAATATATAATTATTATAAACATTGAAAACATTTGGAAGTGTTTAGTTGGTTTTAAATTATTTAAGACAAAGAATGAACAGAAATTGCAGTTGAAATGCAAATTTTCTTAAAATTTTATGTTGAATTTTCAGTTTTAATTAAGTACATGGGCTTCAATAGGTTTTATTAAAATTAAAAGTAAAATGCTTTGCAGTTATTTCTTTGCTTTTCTTTTTGAGCTTTTTTAATACATTACTACAAAAAAATATAAAACCGGATAAATTTAATAATTTTTAAGCAAACTGTAATTATAAGCTAAATCACAGAGAAGTATATAATTAGTTTAGACAAGTAGATTTTATTTTTGTATAAAAAGAGTTCTTATATATTCTAAACAACCCTATGTATTTTTTGTTCGCATTCTAATCTCTGGTCTGCAATAGTTGTTTGAATTAATAATAAAAAATATTCAAATTAAGTTGCTTATGGAAAATTAAATTACTAATTTTTTAATAGTACTACTTTAGAAGTATATTCTTTAAGATAGAAATTTTTTCAGTCGAATGTCTTTTTTGCAAAGAAAAGAAACATTAAAAAAAATCATTTGTTAACTGAAATTTTAAAAAATCGGTACTTATCTCCCCCCCCCCCCCACATTGGTATTTTTTTATGTCATTATTACATAAGCCTATTTCTCTCTTTGTAGGTATGGTGTGTAATTAGAATTGTATTTTTATTCAAAGGAGATAATGCGTAATTAGTTCATTAAGAAACGTTGAAAATTTTTTTTAAAGCTTCCGAAAAAAAGTACAATGTCTGGAATTAAGACCAATATGATATTTTTTCCCTTCCTTATTATGATATTATTTGAAAAAATGATGAAACAATTCCTTTATCCTTAAAAGCAAAAATGACAAAAAATTCATTTTTTTTCAATTTTAAGTTTGATCAAGAGTTAAGTCATTATCCAAACTGATACAAGTTTTAACAAATGTCCACGAATAAATTATTTAATTATGGGAATAAAATATTTTAATTGCCTTTCATTAAAATTTTTCTGGTGACTTTTATTATAAATGGAACTTATTGTAATTTAATACATTTATATATTTATGTAAATAAATTTCCCTAAGCATATAATGCTTGTAACTTTACAAAACACTAGAATACAAATATATATATACTTACAGTATTAATAATTACTCTAATATAATTATAGTAGTAAAGTTACATCTATATGACTATGATTATATAATAAATATTAAATCCATATCGGATAAGATAAATCTATATATTTATGAGGAGTTTGTTTCAAATCAGTGGTCTTCAAACTTTGTCGACTCCATGAATCCATGAACCTTTCGGGTGTTTTCTGGAAACTCCGTCCAAACCTTAGAAGAATTTCTTAAAATAAAATTTAAAGTAAATCAACGTGTATTATAGGTACTGTCAGTAAAGCCACTTAAGCAAATAGTACATTTTTATTATTTTTTTACATAATATTAATGTTAACTACTCATTAGTTTAGTGCTTCAGGGGTAATTTAACATTGCGTCATATTTAATGTCTAGGATATGGCATTTCTTAGAAGTCTAGGTATATTCAAGTTATCTGTAATCGGATTTCGTATTCTACATCGATTTGCTACTATATTTCGTGTTTTGTTACCGCATACGTTGAGAAATATATTTAACTTAAAAACATTGTTTAGAAGAACAATAAAATGTTTATAACTATGTGAGAAACTTCTGCCTATTCTGAAATTTTTCATACTAAGCTTTAAGAGTTTCCTGTTTAAATTTAAACTTTAAGGTCAAATAAATGGGTTTTTTCTCCTTCATTTCCAAGCATTCTGATTTATTCATTCGTTCTTGAAACACGTGACTTTTATGAAATTTAAGATTTTACTTTATCCATAAAATATTTATTTATATTTCATTTTTACAAGTAAATTGCCTTTAGGAATATAATCCCTTGTACAAATGACAATTTTATTAAAATTTTGGTGCTTTGATTAAACAAATAGGGATCACTTGTGGAACCCCTGTCAAAGTTCCAGGAAGCTCTAAGGTTCCATGGAACTTAGGTTAAAGAGCTCTATTTTAAATAATTACATAAACATTCACTTTATAATTAAATCCATATAGCGCTTTCTACTGTAGAATGTGTTTTAAATTTAATTTTTTTTGTCAAGCATCTTTCAAAGTATTATTATATCAATTATAATATTAAATTCAAATTTAGTAAAAAACTGCATTTTATTTTTGTTTCGTTTATTATGTCTGGATTTAATTTTCAAAATAGATCTTCTCTATTTATTAAAATATTTTGCGTTTGCTTGAGGTATTTTAAAGTTGGAAGAATGTAAGATATTTTGGAAGAAAGATTTTGAATTAAAAATAACGCTAACTGTTTAATTACGATTATTTCATTACAACACAAGAGCATTCTTCCACAGTACAAAAATGAATTTTTTGCAAAAAATAATGCAAAAAGTGTAGACTTATTTAATTAAATTTTCAAGAAAAGATTAACTATCTTTACAGAAAAATGTTATTCTAAAACACGTTTCCAGTTCAGCAAATTATGAAAACAATATTGTCACATAATTGAAGTTAGAATTAGTGTGCTAATTAAAAGTCGGAGAACTTTTAAATGGTTAAAAAGCTCTAATTTTCTTCTTTATTCAAATGAACATTTCAGATTTTATTTGAGTTGTGTTTCTAGCACGAAGTATAAAATAATTAATGCAAAATGTTAATGTAAATATTATAAATGATTCTGTAATAAAATATATATTTTACTGTTTTTCCAGACTAATGGGCATATAAATATGAGAATAAACTAAAATATATCTTAGAAGTTTTCAAGCATTTATTTTGTAATATGTTCATCTTTCTTCTTTGTAAAATAATTAATCCATTCCATATTCACAGAGCAATAATTTAAACTCAACTGGTTTCTGGTCATTCGTTAATGTTTCCTTAATAATCAAAGTGTTTCCATAAAAGTTAAAATATTAGACAATGAAGTTTTCAGATCTTGTAATTTTCCTTCATCTCTGTGCGTTTTAGAATATAGATTTTCAGACTATATTTATAGAATGTATCTTTATATACCATTTATTAATTAGTAATCATCATTTCCTACCCTTATTTGATATTGTAATTTTTTGCATCATTAAAAAATGAGAAAAAAATAATGACATCTTTTTGAAAAAAAATAATGTTTTCATAAACAAGTATTTTATTTATGTTTATCGCCATATAAAAAAATAAGACCCATTCCTCAAATTTTTAACCCAATTAAAATATCGCTTCTAAATAGGCATCAAAATTCATTTTTCATTATAAGGAGCCTATTAACGTAACTTTTGAAAATTATCATTGCAAAATAACATACAATATTATGTTTCCAGTAATCTTATTTCGTAGTGCCCAAATAAACAAACCTATTTTTATTCAGCACAATATTTTACAGGAAAAGTCCCCCTTTTTTTAGAACTAATAAAAATGTTTCTATTTTAATGAAAATTTATTTTAATAGATGCATAGTGGAATGATAAATTTTAGTGCTATAAATTTATCTCTTTGTTTATTATTTTGATTCTATAACAAACTGTGAAGTAAAAAGGGGTTGGAATATTTTACGCTGCACTAATTTTGGTAAAAATTCGGATTATTTCTTTTGAGACTTATATTAATGAAAAATTATGAAAATGTTCAAGATTCCTTGGAAAAAAAACCCAGTGAAAATTATGGGCATCTGGAAATAAATACTTAACTACAGATTAGAATGCCTTTAAGAATCACCATGGGAAAAGTGGATGACTGAGTTATGTGTATTCCTTAAGGTAACTGGGACGTGAAGGTGCTTTAAATTTTGTATTATTTTATTTTACTTTTAAAAATAGAGGGCACTTTGCTGCTTCTATAGATGTATTATTTATGAGAATTCCATCAAAAGAACGCTAGAAAATTGAATTTTAAAATTGTAAACAAATGTGATGTAATTGTGATTCAGGTACACTTTCTTCAAAATCCGTAGTGATTCAATATGTATTGTAAAAAACTAATTTTTCTATTCGAAGAATGTAATTTTTCTATATTATATGAACAAATTTATTGAAAATTCTACATTTTTTGTGCAAAAATTACGGAAAATTTAAATGATTTATTACAAAATTTTGAAATAAAAAAATTTGTTTTTTGAAATGTTAATTATGTCTAGTTTTGCATTTAAAATACTCAGCGTAGTTTTTAAATTATAAATCAAGTGGATATAGTACAAAGTAGATTTTGAGGATTATTCTAAATTAAATACACATCTTGTAAAATAGACACTTCGTTTTTCTTAACTGATTAATGTTAACATTTGAATGCTCATGAATAACTCTATATGTTTATTACTTTTGGTTTTACTTTAAAATAAAGAAATATTCATATATATGAATGCAAAAACAGATATTCTTTTGTTATAATTTTTAAAAACAGAGTTAGACATCAAATTAACTTCGTAAATTCATCAAATATATTTTTTTCTGTAATTTTATAACAATAAATATATGTGCAAGCTATTTTGTAATATCCTGTAATGATGATGTTCAAAGTGAAGTAAAAATACTTAAACTTACAGACATAAAACTTTGGTATTTTAAATGGAAGAAGATGTGAATCATTGATATCACGTATTAATGAAGTAGGGAAAGAGTAATTAAAAAGACTTCTAAAGAATCTAGAAATTTAAACTTATAATTTAAAAACTGAGAAATGATGCAAAATAATCCAATTAACAATGGCATGACTTTATATTGTATTAAAATATATTATTTTACAAATCATAGATGAAAATATCTTTATTTGCAATTTTTTCAAAACGCATTTTTTAGTGATTCCAGTACACTTTCCTCAAAATCTACTTTATCTATAGTGCTGATATTTTGTGTAATACACGATTAACAAATTTTTAACAAAGTGAATGAATTCGTCCTCAAATAAACATTCAGAAATTTCAGATATAGCACAATATCTGCATGAAATTTAAAGGAAAATTGAATCAGTAAATTAAAATTTTTTAAAAAATATTTATAAATTTATATTTTAAAATTTCATTTCATTCATTTTATGAATTGTTATGTTTACGAAAACTCCGTGAAATTTTCTATTTATATATGCAGTAGATTTTATGCAAAGTGTACCTAAATGTAAGAACATGCTTGAAAAGAAAAAAAATAGTTATTGATTAATTATTGCTCTTAGAGATTTAGTTTTAATTTAAAATGAAATTTTTTTACCCTAACAAGTACATAAATATACAGAGAATTCAACGTAAGAATTTTATTTCCGTTGCTTTAAATTTGAGTGAGTGAGAACCATTTAAAGTTGGCTTAAAAAAAGTTCATTTTTCCTTCTCGCAGGCATCCCAGTTACCTTAACGTATCAGATTTGTGGTATCCACCAGTGGTGTATTGTACAATTTCTTGTGTAACAATAGTTGAATAAGCAATAATTAAATATCAGCCAGCATATCTCGAATTTATTAGAGAAATTTATACTTGGATGAATAAGATGTACGAGGGGATTCACTAACAGTGCTATATATTTTCGAGATGGATACAAGACACATTAACGATTTGGAATCACAAAAGTCTACAGGGTTGAAATTGTCTTGTATGGGAATATACGTTCAAAAAAGCACAGAAAATGAGAATAGAAATAGCTCATAAAGTTTCTATAACAAAATATCACCGCTATTAATAATCCTCAGGTGGCAAGTACTATAAATGCTTTAGACTCATTATCTTTGTTGACAGTATTTTCCATACGGTGGGTTGAGAAAAACTTAGTTGTTGTCAATAGGGCTTCAGTATTATTTGTATGGTAGTTTTCATAAAGATGTAGAACATTCACTTCGTTGTCCTGGGTTTTCATCGACCTTCTCAAATTGTTTAAATCTCCCTCGAAGCAGCTATTATATCGTAAAATTTTGTGTAGAAGTGATAAGATCGCATGAGGAGGAATACAAGTGTTTGGGATACGTGCCTTGTACAAATTCTGAGTGGCATGCCCATTACACTCAGCAGCTACATTGCCTAGATGCATGACAGTTATATCAGTGCTTAAGTATTCATTCACTCTATTACATCGCCAAATGAAATTAGGAAAGCATATGTTTTTACAAAATTATACTAATATTTCTACCTTAAAACAACACATTCCTAGACAAGTGTAGTAGAAAACAGAAGAAAAAATTCGTTATGTCGTCTAAATATACGTTTATGTCGTCTAAAGCTAATAAAAAGTAGATAAGAGTAGAAATCGTTATTTCCCAGAGGTTTCTTTCACTGTCGATGTTGTAACACGCAATATTCATCTTTTGTTTGAAGAAAAGGGATTTATTAAAGTCACAACAGCATATTTTACTGGAATCCACAGATTGGCGAATTATTGGAAGACTTCAATCTCAACAAACACGAAGAATTAGTGCGGGTTCTGTTAGAGTGAAAAAATGTGTCATTCAAGGTCATGGAATAAATTCCAAAAAGTAGAGGATGTTAGAGAGCCTCTAGGGCAAAGTTGTCTACATGTTGTTAGACCAATGTATGATCATTTCGCCAGTTAACAAGTCGTCGAGACCAAACAGACATTGCATTCAACTAATAAGACAGTTACTTTTATCAAGTGGTCAGGAAATGGTAAATCAACAAATGGGCATCATCAAGGTTGTCTATGAACGAAGGGTATTCATGGGAGGGTAGAGATTCACTCCAAGGCAATATGTGGCCCAAAGAAGGTGAATAGCTGAACATTGAAACTGAATATCTTGCCATTAGAATCTGGTTTATTTTTTCTGACGAGCCCCAATTCAGTCTAGAGTATGACACTTGATGTATTTTGGTATGGATGAAAATGGACACTAGAAATAATCCAATTTTCTTCAAGAAAAGATCAGTGTATAGACAAGATGAATTAATTATTAGAATTAAGATGTGCTGAATGTGGACGTAGTATAATATGCGAAATAGTAAATGTGTTGGCCAAAAGTTATCTATACAAGATACTGAGATATTCGAGGCGTACCTCACACTGCAACCATTAGGGATTCTATTTTTTAATGCATGATAATTACAGACCCTCCCCCCAAATTATGCTTTCCTCTTTTGTTAATTCGGCATACACACATTTGTAATGCGGAAATACTTTTAAAAAATCAATTCATAATCTACTGTTCTTTAGGTTGATAGAACTAAATTTATTACGAAAACTCTTTAACTAAAGAGCTATATCATATACTTATTATTTTAACACTTATGTTTAAGCATTAGTGTTTCATACATTTTCCTCGAATAAGATATGCTGAAGAATAGAGATTTAAGTATACCCATTTGAAAGAAAATCTATAAAAAATTTTTTTACTTTTAATTAAAAACCTTTAATAAGGCAAAAAAAAAAAACCCCTTCATTACAATTACCTCCCAAGCAATGAAAAAGAAAACTGGTTGATAACTCCAATGAGAGCTAAAGTTAATTTGCTCGAGACTGATAATTTTTATATAATTCGTGACAAAGTAACGATTAAGATAATTATTATATGTACTTTTTATTCACTAAACGCTCAAGTATTTTTAGTGTTTTATTTCACTCAGAAAATTCCTTCTTTATAAGGACACAAATGACTCTTGAGATTTATTTAAGTTCCAGAGATAATCAAGCTCCTAAATGTGACTTTTTAGAAATTGAGAAATTTCCCTAACCATTAAGTTTGTCTTTTCAATTTTCTTCTCCTTTTCTTCTTAGAATTTAAGAGTTTTGAATCTGAATATTTTGCTACTTAAGAAAAATGGATATTTTAACGTTATTTAAAGAAGTATTTAAAAGAAAGTAACAGTTACTTCTTATTGTACTAAGAATTATTAAATGATAATTTCGAAACAGTAAGCATAATATAAGAAACTATATGTGCTTGAAGCTTTCATAATTATAGAATCTGCAATTTTGTCAAAACTATTTATGCATAAACAAGAGTAACTATACCCTGTTTAAGGTCCATCATTACAATCTTAAACATTTCTCTATTTAGATATCTATGATTTATCTTCTCTGAAACAAAAACGGTAGTAATATATTCATATTGCTTGTAAATATTATTTAGCACAGTAAGAAGCAATTATAAATGTTTATTAATTTACTTTACAAAAAAAAAACTACTTGGTCTTTAATTTATGCAGACAGAGGAAAATAATTTTAATGATTTGAGTCTATACTAAAAATATAACAGTAAAATATTCATAAATTTAAAAAGAAGGAGAACAATTAGAATAATTCTGAAAAGAAAGTATTTCCTACAAATATATTTTCTCCGTTTTTTCTGTTAAGTAATCATTGTCTCTTATAATCAAAAATTTGAATTCCATTCAGATTATTTTTGAAAATCATATATATATATAAATGTAATAATCCCCATTAATTATTCCAAATAACTTTTAATTACCTTTGGTCCATCCCTTCAGGGGGACCAACGTTTTAGTAATAAGTTAACTAGCCGCCTAACGAGAGGATTTTAAACTACATCCATCCACCTACACAGATCACGTGATTTAAGCTGCCTATATATACCGAGACTCCTGGAGACGGCTCTCTCTTTCGCTTCTTCTCTTCTTGTCATAATGTAGTCGGCTGCAGCTAGTGTTTGTGTATTTATGTTGTGATTCCGTCTATCTGTGTGTCTTCATGTTCAGTGTTTAATAAAGAAGAATAGTTTTTAAACGAGACTGCCTCTTCCATAGTAATGAAAATGCAACATCAACCATAAAAGGAAATACCAACACCGGCCACGCTATCAAGATCTTCGCCAAAAGTCGTCCTCCTTTACTAAATCCATCATTACAACATCGTCGTATTACAGAAGTCGGCAGGATCGTTTCCTGTGTGGGAAAGAAGCCACTTGCCACGCCCTGAAGTCAAAATTCTACAAAAGAAATGTGAACGAATCGAGTCCTCGAAAGGGTATTCCCCTTTTCGCCTGAAAACAAGTACGGGGAAATTCCCGAAACTTTCTGCTTCAAAGTGGTGAGAAAAAAAGAAATTCCCTTGTAAAGCTTAAAGTGGTCTGCATGTTTTGTATCAAAATGAAATCTTTATCATCAAATATGTATAAAAGAAAAAATCAACCTACAATTGAATCAACAGTTCGTTGGTCAAATGAAAAAAAAATAATAAATCTTTCTAACCTTGAAGTCCGCGAGATGTGTGTTTTGGCAAAATTATGTGAACAAGTGTAACTCAGCGATATTTTCATCATTGATAAGTTTTTCTTTTTACTCTTGTCATTTTAATTATTTGCTATTAACTCTAAATTGATTATATATTTTTCCTCATTCGTTGTTAATGATTTATTTTAAAATGTTTAAGAAATATTTTGTTATTAGTATGCGTAATAATTTGAAAGAAAATCTAATAATCTATTTTGATTCAGAATCTTGCAATGATTTTAAGTTATGATTTAGATATTTTGAAAATATTTGTTTTAAAGTCTTCCATATGAAATGGTTTAGTATGGGGTAGTGGTACCAATATAATTTTTTTCATTTAAAGCCTGGTCTTACCCAGCATTTTTTTTATAAGCCGGTCTTACCCCGCAAATTTTTTTATGTGTCTGGTTCTACCCCAGAGTTTATTTCAATATTATGGGTCTTACCCCCATCGTTTATTTTTTTAAAAAATATTCTTTGGTCCCTACCACCATTGTACTGTTATTATGGTTTATTCTAATGTTTTTTCAATATTGTGTAACAAATTATTTTCATTTTTCGATTGTATTTAAATTACTTGATTGGGCAGTCAACTCCACGTACATATTGATGTGAATGTTATTACCATTTTAAAAACGTTTCCAGGAATCTCGGCTTTACATTTTGAATTTTCCGGTTAAATATACTTATGCTACATTTTGTTTTGAAGATAAAATGCATATATTTCATAACGATTATATTTGAATTTGATATTTAACATGAAAATTGATAATTTTACAACGTTTTTAAGTGTTTTACTGAATTAATACCAAAGTTTTGAGAATTTTATATTGATACAGTTTGATATATTTTTAATGTGGTTTAAGAATTTTTGGTTTCTATTCGATTTACTCTTTTTTAGAATGAACAATTTATTTGATATGAAAATGAACAACTTTAATGTGTTTGAAATAATAATGGTTTTGAGAGCACTTAGGCTGAGAAAATAGTAATAAATAAATAAGCAAATGTTTACATCTATACAAATAAATAAAATTGAAGTGTCTGTTTGTAATTTCAAATTAGCAGTTTTTTACTTAATGCACTAAAAGTATATACGGTACTCATAACAAAAAACCAATTTTTAAAATTTTTGTCTGTCTGTCTGTCTGTTTGTTCCGGCAATCTCGGAAACGGCTGGTGCGATTTTAAAAATTCTTTCACTAATGGAAAGCTACATTAACGGGGAGTAACATAGGCTATATTTTATTCCCGTATTCTTACGGGACCGGAAACTATGCGGGTGAACGTGAAACTGAATGCCAAGATGAACGCCAAATTGAACGCCAAGCTGAGCTAATGAAGTCGTTGTTTTGGTTACTGGCGACCGATGCTCTTCATGAGACATAACAGTGTTACGCGCACATGATAATACGCTGACAAGTGCCATAATTTTTTTTTATGATAGTTATCTCACTATTCAGTTAAGTAGAGCATCGGCTGTTTCGGATGCACTTTTAAAAATAATAAATCAAGGCTTCATAAGCAAAAAGCAATGCAAGAAACAAAAAATTGATAAGTTTTACGGTTAGTATTAATCCTTTATTTATTTTTTTTTTACATTTTTAGTCACATTTAAACAATAGTTATTATAATCCCAATCTATATCTATACAAATAAATAAAATTGAAGTGTTTGTTTGTAATTTCAAATTAGCAGCAATTGTTTGCGGGGGCCGGGGTTTAAGGGGCGTTAGAAATTCCGATTTTTAAGTTATTAGACGTACAGTCTTGAAACTTAGTAAGTACATTCCTCTCATAGGGTAGAGATACGCTACAAAATGGGTTTCGTGAAAATTGCCCTCAAGTGGCGTTGCGGGACTTAAGGGGCGTTATAGATAATTATTTCCATTTTTAAACTATTAGACGCACAGTGTTTATATTTGATAAGTAGATTTCTTTTATAGAGTAGAGATCAGCTATAAGAAGGTTTTGTGAAAACAGACCTCTAAATGGCGTTGCGGGGGATTTAGTGGCGTACTAGATAAATATTTTCGTTTTTAAACTACTTCACCTCCCTGCTTGAAAATTGGTAGGAATGTTTCTTTCATGGAGTAAATATCCGCTACAAAACAGGTTTGGGAAAAATTGACCCCCAAGGGGTGTTAAGGGCAGATATAAATAATTATTTCTATTTTTAAACTATTAGACGCACAGTTTGAAATTTGGTAAGCAGTTTCCTCTCATAGGATAGAGATGCACTACAAAATGTGTTTTGTGAAAATCGACCCCTAAGTAGCGTTGCGGGGATTCAAAGGGCGTTATTGATCATTTTTTTTTTGCATTTTTAATTAATTGGACGCACAGTCTTCAAATTTTGCTAAGCAGATTCCTTTCATAGTGTGCAATTCCCCTACAAAATTGGTTTTGTGAAAACAGACACAGAAGTGGCGTTGCGGGGGCTCAAGTGGCATTATAGATAATTATCCCCATTTTTAAACTATTAGACGTACAGTCTTGAAATTTGATAAGCAGATTCCTTTCGTAAAGTAGAGAACCGCTACAAAATGGGTTTCGCGAATTTGAACTACCAAGTTTAATTTCGGGAGATTAAGAGGCGTAATTGATAAATATTTCCATTTTAAACTATTTGATCATCCTGCTTGAAAATTGGTAGGCATGTTCCTTTCATGGAATAGAGTTCCTCTAACAAAGAGTAAAACGAAAATTGACCCCCAGGGAGGGTTGCGAGGGGTCAAGAGGAGTTACAGACAAAAAATTCCTGTTTTTAATTGTTAGACCCATATACTTGAAATTTGTTAAGCATGTTTCTTTTGTTGAATAGGGATCCACTAAGAATGTATTTTAAGCAAATCAAGTTCTGGGGGGGGGTGCAGGGGGTTACTGGGACATATTGACGAAAAAATTACTTTTTTCGAGCTACAAGGACTATAATAATGAAATTTGGTTTGCATTTTTCTTTTGTTGAGTTGAAATCTGCTAAGAGCGTTTATTTTGGAAAACGGCTCTCAACGGGATTATGGGGATATTGATAGTAAAACTTTTGTTTTTTTTTCTGTTAGATTTAGACTTGAAATTTGGCTTGCATGTTCAATTTACGGAGTAGATATCCACCGAAAATTGGTTTTGCGGGAATCCACTTGGTTTTGGGTTACGAAAGAGCAAACATCATTCTATGCTTCAATTTTAGAGATTTTTAGAAAACACAAATTAGATGAGTTCTGTCCCTTTTTTTTAATCAACAGGCGACAGTTACAGGTATAAGTATATTTTTCAATACAATCGAATTCTTAATGCAGGACTTAGATAGCAATAATTTATACATATATATAAGCAGTAAAAATTTATAAAACATCATTAAATTCCAGCGAAGCGGGCGGGTAACAGCTATTTAGAATAAATAATAAGGGTTTTGTAACGATTGTGCATAGTGAGTACTCAAGGGAATAAATACACCTTTGATTGTCAATATACTATCGCCTCCAAACTTATACCTTTGTCATCATGAAAGTAATACATAAAAAAAGTTATAAATAGTTTAATAAAAATCTCTTTGGTCGACTTGCAATTTCCAGTCTAGGGATATTTGTTTTTGAAGTTATTGTGCAACATTTACACGATAAGAAGTAAAACTTGTCTCAAAGATTGTGCAAGGCGTGGGTCATCCTAATTTTTTTTCTTTTCACCCTCAGTGCTCTTATATACAATTTCATATAAATTTTTAAGAAATTAGTTTTTGTATTTTAAGAATTAATATTTTTGAATTCATAGCCAATATTAATAATGTTGTGGATGGTTGTTTCAAAATTTTTACACAATTTATACTTTGGAAAATTCTGGAATATTTTTATGTTAATGTTGAAGTGAAGGAAAAATTTTTTAAATAATGATAATTCAAAAATTTAATTTTGTACTTAATATCTCTGTGTGATACGGGTGTGGACCAAGGGCCTGGTGCACACACGCGTCTTGCGGGGGGGGGAATGTAATAATCCCCATTAATTATTCCAAATAACTTTTAATTACCTTTGGTCCATCCCTTCAGGACCAACGTTTTAGTAATAAGTTAACCAGCCGCCTAACGAGAGGATTTTAAACTACATCCATCCACCCACACAGATCACGTGATTTAAGCTGCCTATATATACCGAGACTCCTGGAGACGGCTCTCTCTTTCGCTTCTTCTCTTCTTGTCATAATGTAGTCGGCTGCAGCTAGTGTTTGTGTATTTATGTTGTGATTCCGTCTATCTGTGTGTCTTCATGTTCAGTGCTTAATAAAGAAGAATAGCTTTTAAACGAGACTGCCTCTTCCATAGTAATGAAAATGCAACATCAACCATAAAGGAAATACCAACACCGGCCACGCTATCAAGATCTTCGCCAAAAGTCGTCCTCCTTTACTAAATCCATCATTACAACATCGTCGTATTACATATATATATATATATATATATATATATATAATATATATATAGTAAAATAAAATAAACTATAACAATATAAGACAAAACTATACTTTATACAAGGCTAAAAAAATGGATTTTAAGAAAAGCACCACGAAAATAAATGATGCAAAAGAATATTGTACTAAAATTAGATAAGAACTGACACAACAGGGAAAAGAGGTGTAGAGTTATTAAAACTGATGATACCAAAAGAGTCTTTGGACTAAAAGAGAGACCTATTATGATTTCTAAGGGTGTCGCTGAATTAGGCCAGCAAAATTTGAGTTAAGCAATACTTTAAGGATCCACCTTCCCTGTACAGTAGACATTTTCAACATAATAGGAAAAACAGAGCCATGTTGAAAAAATAGGCCTATATCCATCACACGTGGATGGAACACCAGACAGTAAAATAAAATGAAAGTATGAATAGTGAGAATTGTAAAGTTTCTCTCATAAAGATGAATAATAAGAAAAACATTTTAGGAAAAACTAAGATAAAAACTTACATGTGAAAATGCTAATCATCCTATATATATATATATAAACTAGCCGTTACTTTTGTCCACTTCGCTGGATATTTCCTGATGTTATATGAATATATACTGTTTATTTATATAAACTACAGATATCTCAGCATTAAAAATTTGATTGTATTGAAGCATATTCTTATAACTCTCTTTTCTTGATTTAAACAGAACAGAACTCTAAATAATAATTTCTAAAATTGAAGTAGAATTATCTCTTACTCTCTCCTCAAGTTGATTTCCAC